>JAMALN010000602.1:0-23804 GCA_023630115.1 Cutaneotrichosporon sp. PK4640 | reverse complement strand
GGCATGGGCGCGGGTGGGGACATGGGCCCAGACGAGCCCGCTCGTGGGCGGTTGTGCTTGTGGATCGCCGATGGGCTTGCGTCCTCGTCCTCGCTGCTGTCGGCGCGCCGCCTCCGCTGCCCCCCGACGAGCTGCACGTCGTACATGTTGCTTAGCACCGAGAGCTCGCTGCGGTCGCACATGGTCGTGAGCGAGGAGGTCGCCGTTGCGAGGCTGTCGGTCATGTCCTCGAACAGGCGGTGCAGCGCGATGCGCAACTCGTGCGCGTGGTCGGTGTCGTCAGGGCGCGGCCCGAGGAGCTGGAGGGCAGCCAGCACTGCCTGGTCGAGCGCCTTGGACTCGTCAAGAAGGCCTTCTAGCCCGCGCATGACACGGGCGCGCCCGGTTGTGTCCTCGCCGGGCCGCTCGGGGGCGTCTTCGCGATGCGCATCCGCGTCGTCATCTTCGTCTTCGTCTGCGGGCTCAGAGGGGGCTTCGGCCTTTGACGTCAGGGGGCAACGCGCGGAACCACTCACGAATTTCCGGGCGTAGAGCGCCACTCCGGTGGCCAGCGCTGTGCCAGGGATGAGGCTGGCAGACGGGCCGAGGATGTACACGAGGCCGGCGACGACCGCTGCTATGGCGGCGATTATATCCCACCGCAGCAGCTCGTGTGTCCCGGCGGCCGGGTGCACGTCCGTGTGTGAATGTGATGGGGAAGAGGGAGAGGCCTTGGAGGGCGTGACGTCGATGTCTGTTGTCCCGAGGCTCGCGATCTGCGTCTTCTCCAGCAGCCCGCTCGATGCGACTAGGTACTTGAAGCGCTCGGCAAACTCGTCGCGCGGGGGCGAGTCTATCCTCGCGGGCGCGGCAAGACGGCTAGGTCCGGCCTCGGCATTCTCGGTGTCGGACATGGGTTGTTGAGGTGCTGGTGTCCGGCGGTGCTCGATGGCAAGTGGCGCGACGCGTCCGCGAGACCGGGAACGTCTTCGCGTAATAGTAGCGTCGTCGATGAGTGGCGGGTCGACGAACGACCGCTCGGCCTCTGTAGTGTTAGTGGACGGAGAGTGGGCGAAAAGGGGGCCGGCCCCCTTGTGGGTAAAGGGGTGCGATGGCACGAGCGGCGTCGGGGACGTACCAGCCAGGTAGTCGCCGAGAGGCGAGCCGTCTGCGGCTTCGAGTGTTGGGGAGGCTGGTGGAGAGGGGAGGGGGAAGTGGGTTGTCATGATGTGGATGTTGGCATGACCGAGTTGAGGAGGATGAGATGTAAGATGTGTCGATGATGATGGAAGGCGGGTTGCGTGGAATGGTAATGGGGGCCAGAGAGGATTGAGGAGAGAGGCAATAACAACGTCGACAGATGACAGGGTAACTTTGCTGCGCGTAACGCTCATCGCTCCCTCCCCCGCGCCACCCCACCACTGCAGCCACCGCCCCTGCCCTCCACCCAAAACGCGGGGTCTGTGGGCCCACGCCCACGTGAAGCTGCTCTTACGTAAATCATTCTCTTGGCGTTACTGTCGATCACACAACAAGCCCCGTCCCCACCCAACCCGGTCATCCCCCCATCTCGCACTCTCCACCTTCCTCTTGCGATCCTCAACAAGAACACCTCTTGTCAGCAGATCACCCTTCCCCTCTGCACTTCTCTTCCTCCCGCAGCCCATTGTCGAGCAGCTTTGCATCTCCCAATGCCTATCGCTTCGTCTCCGCTCGAGCCGGACCCTGGGGCCATCGCATTGGCTCCCTCCCCTCTAACCGAACCACAAGCTCAGTGCCGTACTCGCGCGCAAGGGGTCCGTTACTCACCACTTGCACCGCGTGCACCGCGTGCACCGCATTTCGCTTCCAAAGGCACCGGGTCGAACTCAAATACAGCATGCCTCGGAGGCTAGCGCCGGATCCTGGGATGCGGCACGGACCGGCGGAAGCGGACTCGGCGTGGTCAGGTTGCCTCCCCTTGTCGGCTGTTGCTGTCAAGATCGTGATCCGCGTCGCTCAACAAGCAGCGTCGGTACGTGCGTGCGGATCGGGGATCGCCAGCACAACCCTCTGTGACACGTCGGCGGTCCCAGTCGCCGTGGTTGGCAACGCGGCGAGGACAAGCGCCTCCAGCTTCCGCACGGGCTCGGGGATTCGCGTCGTCGCTTGTTGGCGGATTGGCGGATGGCAACAACACTGACGGGGATGGACGGATCAACGCCGAGCGCCGTGGTGATCAACGGTCACGTCCACTCACCGCTTCAGAATGGACGGTTTAGTTAACCTTCACGACAGATGTGCGAGCAGCATGTGCGAGCAGCACGATGGGCACAACACCGCGCCTTCTAACCGACCCCTAAGGCGTGGCAAGTATGCCGTCATTCTGAATCAATACTCACTGCACAAAGCCCTCCTCGCGCGCTGTACAACGGAACCCGCGCAGAGAACAAGCCCGCCGCAGCACCCGCCCATCAAGGCCCAGGGGGTGGCGTCGGAGCTCACAAGCTCTCGCGCCGCAGGAACGGGGGTAGCTTCTGGCCTTCTTTCCTCGTCCTCTCCCACCCTCCGTGAGCCTGCCGTCGCGCTCGCCTACCCGCTCATCCCGCTGGTGCCTTCTCGGCCCCTCGGCACCAGGACGCGACCAAGCCGGTAATGTCGGAGGCAGAGCTTGGACGCGTTGGCAGGCACGCGGCGTGCTTCGGACACGTGTTCGCTTGCAAAGTCCGACCGACCCGGCTCTCAACGCGCAGAGTACCAACCAGCCCCGGAACCTCGAGCTCGTCGACACTGGCGCGTGCGCCCTCGCCCCGCGTTCCCTCGAGATCCATGCCGCCCGCTCCCACCGCCGCGGCCCCGGCGGTGTTGGCGGCCCCCGGCCATCACCACAACAAGCGCGCGGCCGACAAGTCTCCCCACTCGGCCACCGCACGTTGACGTCGGTGAGCTTGACGCGGTACGCCTCGCCCACCTCGTTGGGGTGGCGGTGGAGGACATCGTTCATGACGTTCTCCAGGAACTCGAGCGGGTCAGAGGTGACCTGGAGTTGCGGCTCGAGCCAGGCCGACGGAGCGGTCAACGACTCGGATATGTCGACAGGCGAGAGGTCTGGCGACTCGAACGGGTTGTGCGGTGTGGCACTGGGTGGGCCGGGTGAGAGCGTCGCGGGCACAATGATGCAGCTGTCGTCCGAGTCGATGACGGGCGCGCCGCGGTGCCGGCCGCCCTGGCCCTCCCCGAAGGAACCTCCCTCCCCTGCACATACTCGCTGTGCAATACCCCTCATCCCCATACACATCCTCCTGTGCAGCCGTCTTGTTTGTTCTTGTCCGCCATCTCTTGACCCGCCTCACCCCTCCTTCCGCCCATACCACAAGCCCCATCAGTGGCGTCGAAGGCTTGCCGGTCGGTGGTGAAGGGAGGGATCTCGGGACGAGTGCGACAGTGGAGGGCGACGAGGGTGGGACCGTAAGGTCGCTGGTGACAGGTTCGACAATGTGGACGGCACCAGCTCCAGAAGGAGATAAGCTGGGGGCGGGAGAACGGCCGAGCGGCCACATCGTAGACTCGTTGCTGGGTGGCAGGATGGTTCGAGGATCGAGCGCACGCCGAACAGTCACCGCTCCCACGAGAACGTCGGCACACGAGCAAGCACCCACCAGCACCCCCGACATGGCACCAGTCCAGCAAGGCCCGCCTCGCTGCGACTCTGCCCTCCCCCCTCCCCCCCTTCCCCCCTCCCCTCACTCCTCTTAGCCCCACTCGCACCAGCCGCAACACGGATACGGAGATCGTCTATCGGCTCAACCACCGCTATCGACAGGCGACTTTCACCACAGCCGATGGCGTCCTGCGCACCGGTTCCCCGACGTTGAGCAAGATTCTGCAGCTCGACCCTGCTGGTGAGTCCTTCAAGACCTGGCCTGCCCCCTCCAGAGAACGACAAGTGGGGCTTCCGACCGCAGGGGCACCGTCACTGGGGGAGCCTGCTGACCAAGCCCCCGTGCCCTCAAACAGGCGGAGCTAGGCCGCGCGGGGTTGGTCTCCCGCGTCTCGACAGCCGTACGCTGCAAGTTCCAGTTCATAGCCCCGCCACTTCTTCCACGCCCAAGGGCCGCCGGCGTCCTCCCGAACCACATGCGACCCCACCCTCGAGGTCGTACTGGGCAGCAGCTGGCGCCGTTACCTCCACCTACTGAGGTCTTCGACCCGCTCGCCACGGTCTCTGTTGCTTGGACACGGGCAACCCCGACAGCTACGTGGTGCAGATCGCCAGTATCCTCGCGTGCAGCACGCGCAGGACCACTTGCTATGCTCGGTCGACGTCCGTCCAAGTTACCTCAGGCCGGACCACAACGACGCTCAGCCCGACTCGACCGAGCGGTGTTGACAACATCCATGCCACCGAGGGGTCATTGGCACAGAACGGGCAGTCGCCGGCCTGGCTGGTGCCTCACTCCGAGTCTGCCGCTCCTCGCGAGGGGTGGACTTGGTGTGCGGGCGGCCTCTCAACTCTGATGGGCGAGACGGGTACGAACAAGGCAACGTCCTCGTCCTCCGCTCGGCGAGAAGCTGCACCCCTTCCTGTGGATCCACAACACCCCCGACCAAGTGGTTGCGCACACGAGCAAAGGACGGCCCAGAGCGCAAGACGAGCCGCGATCCGCGACGACTACCCAGACCTCTGATCCTTCCGCGCCCGTCCTGTCAATGCGGCTCGGAGAGGGCTGGGGCGCTTTGAGGCACCGACATCAGAACCGCTCGTCGCCGTCAATGGAGCGGGGTCGCCAGCATCCCCAGCAATGGAGGCCGCCCTCGGGCTCCGCAACCCATGCGGTAAGTCTGGGTACGCGGCCAGCGGTGAAGTGGGAGACCAAGGGTGTCATGGTGGGTAGAGGTAGGTGCTTGACGGCCTGAGGGCAAGGTAGAAGACCAGTCTGCGCAAGCGGGCTGGCACATTTGTTTTTCACGCATGCTGACCATCCTCTCGCTGCGGTGCGGGGGCGGTGGCTATGCTTGATGGACAACTGTGCTGGCGGCGTGGGCGGCGGGGGCGAGGGGTGTGCCAGGCCAACGTGGTGGGCGAGTGGGGATACTAGCGATCTCGATGTGAGCAGCCGACGATGTGAGAGTCTCAGATGCAAGCCAGTATTAGTCGCATGCGCAGTATGGTACAAAGTTACAGATGTATGCTATTGTCTGTCGTGACGTCTTGTCGTCTCGGTTACGTCTCCTTTGGGAGCATGGCGTCTGGATGCCCGTTGGGGCTGACGCCGCGGCGGCGGCTGGGTGCGCGGCGGTACAGGCGGTCCCAGTATCGCTGGTCCTCGAGCTCCCACCACTCGCAGCCCATCTCGCCGAGCCACGCCTCGCGCACCTCCTGCTCGCGGTAGTTGCGGGCGCCAAACTGGACCGACTGCTGTGCGCGCTTCATGCGCGCAGCCATCTTGCCGAGGCTCGCGGGGTCCTTGGCGTGGCTGACGAGGCGCGCCCACTGGTCGTCGGAGAGGGCGTCGGCGTCCTGGCTCGCGTGCCGGGCAATGACGAGCTGCACCTCGGGCGGCAGCTCGAGGAGGGGGAAGTGGGGTGGTGGGGCGGCGTCGGGCGCCGCGTCCGCGAGCACGCGCTGCGCTGTCTCGGTGTCGCTCGGGGCGCGTGCGTTCACGATCATCCTAAGCGGGGCGATGGTCCGGCTCGCGGCGTTGCGCACGCGCCGCCCCAGCTCGGCGTTGCGGCTCTGCAGCGCCGGCACGCGGTTATTGATCTGATTGCTCATGGAGCGGGGGTCGTCGCGGCTCATCGCCTCGTCGCTCTCCCACACGCCGTGGGTCTCGCGCCACACGTCCTCGTTCTCCGTGTCGCTGAGCGGCGAGTTGGCGCGCGCCGGGGCGGCATTGTTCGCGCTCAGCCCGATGCGGTAGACCGAGTAGTTTGCGCTCTCGAGGGCGTCGAGGATGGCGGTGACGCCTAGGCGGCCGAGGGCGTTGGCGTTGAGCTCGAGCACGCCGAGCTTTTGCGAGCGGGGCGAGCGCAGGAACTCGACGATCGCAGGGACACAGCTGGGCGGCAGGTCGCATATGCTCAGGTGCAGCTCGCGGAGGTGGGGGGTGTTGAGCTGGGCGAAGAGCTTGTTCACGGCTGCAGCGGAGAGGGGGTTGCTCGTGAGCGAGAGCTTGCGGAGATTGGAGGCGTTGATGCGCTCGACGACCGTGTCTGCGATGGCCTCGAGCTGGATGGTCAGCCACTGAAATTGGGGGAGGGGGTGGGGCATAATTGGTCCGGCCGATGACGTCTGGGGTTGTGCGTCACTTGCGCTCGATATCACGCGCCCCGGCTGCTACGCGCAACACGACACACGCAGGCGCGGCAAACAGAACCAAAGCGCTCGCGAGACCCTGGGATGCATGGGCCCGTTGGGCTGGCACAAGGCAGTTCCCAGACATCTCCGGCTGACACGACGGCTGACTCACAGTAACCTCGTTGGCCTGCAGGTAGAGGGAGCGCATGGCCTGGTCCTTTGAGACGTAGTACATTGCCCCGGCAAAGCCGTCGTCCCCGATCGTGTTGCTGGCGAGGTTGATCTCGGTCATGCCCCATAGCTCGGCGCCGGGCTGGCTCGAGAATCGCCGGCGTGCACTCGCGAGTCCGTCGAAGAGGGAGACGGCGCCCTTGGTGCCGATCGAGTTGTGGCTCGCGTCCAGGCGGTGGATCTGGGCTGTGATCTGGAGGAGGATGCGGTGCGCTGGAGTCAGCCATGCCCCAAAGGCGGGGGAGGCGAGCGTACCGACGCCGAGCAGACGCCGAGGCAGCGCGGAGTTACCGAGGGATACCGAACACTGGATTACTCACCACCCGAAATGCCGTTGTAGTCCTCGTCCGAGACGGACACCATGTCGCTGCTCAGCGGGAACGACTTGAACGTCATTGTGTGTATGCTGGCGGCGGTGGTGGTGGTGGTTGAAGAAGTATTTGTGGGAGTGGTGGCTTTGTGATGGGTGGTGGTGGTGGCGTGCGGGGTTGCTGTGTGGGGTAGGTGGAGCGGAGTGGCGCCGAAGCTCAGAAGGCCGGTATCCTAAGGATCATGTGTCGCGGCGAGCGGCTGGCGGGGCGCGACGAGGAGGGGGGAGGTGGACAAGACAAAGTCGGTAGCGGGGATTGAAGAAGTGATGGGGATGTTTATAAAGCTGCAAGAGATGACAAAGAGTGGCGCCAGAGCAAGAGCAGCAGGCAGTGCAGTCGATGTGCCGGGCCACCTTCGTCACCGGCAACCACTTGAGATCCCAAAGGGATCGTCGGGACGGACCAAAGCACGTGGCTTGACGCTCTCCGCCATCCGCTGGATCCGCGCTCGGGTCTAATCCGGTTCTAATAGCCTTAGACCCGACGTTTAGAATAGAGTGTTTATGCCTCGGCCCTCCGCTCCCACCAGTCCGCGACAAAGAGCCAATAGCCAGTTTCTCAGCTTCTCTGACGCCCGCTAATTGCCCGAACCGTCAAGCAGACACACATCGGCTACTCTGGCTACTACTGTAGAGTAGAGTACTCTTTTGAGAGCGAGTCGATTGCGCAACATGATCTCGGGATTGGCGCTTAACTCGTACCCGTCACTCCATCCTCTCACATCACCTGACAACTCGAACTCATCACTCACCATCACACGCCCTGCCCTGCCCGCTTCGCTCGCTTCCCACTCCCACTCTCCCTCCTCGCAAACAATAGCGTGACGCCACGCGCTACGCGTCACCTCAGCCACCGGCCCCCGCACAGACGCCATTCCCCTTGGCGCTCATTTCGCTTGCTCCATCTCCCAGCTCCACGCGCGCCCCACCATGCCACCCCAGCGACCCCCGCGCGACCGCCGCGAGCCCGTCACCCTCCCCGTGTGGATCCCCTTCGGCCTCCTCTTCCTCTGCGTCCTCGCCGTCGCCCTCTTCACCATCGACCCGGTCGAGACGGCCCGCGAGCTCACCCGCATCCGAGAATGGCACCCGCGCGCCCAAAAGGCCTTTGCGGCCGCCCTCATCCTCCCCTCCATCGCCATGTTCGGGCTCTTCATCAGGCGCGTGCAGCTCGTCCGGCCGGGGGCGAGCGCCTGGTCCCCGCCCCCGCGGCGCAAGCTCGGTGACCGCGTCTCGCTCGGCGTCTTCCTCGGGAGCGGGGGGCATACGGCCGAGATGCGCGCGCTGCTCAAGGGCGTCGATCGGAAGCGGTACTCTCCCAGAGTGTACGTCTACTGCCACGGGGACGAGATGAGCTTGCGCGCTGTCGCCGAGCTCGAGGGCGGCGAGCAGCCCAAGGACCAGCAGAAGGGGAGGAGGAGCGGGTACTCGCTCGTTGCGCTGCCGCGCGCCCGCAAGGTCGGGGAGGGGTACATCTCGAGCTTGTTCTCGGCCACCAAGACGGCGCTCCACGCCCTCTTCCACACCTTCTTCCTCCCCCTCGCCGACGCGCCCCTCAACCCCTGGGTCGACGTGCTCCTCGTTAATGGGCCGGGCACCGCCGTTGTCCTCGTTGCTGTGGCTTACATCCGCCGCGTACGTCGCCAGCCAAGATCTAGCTGACTCCAGATCCTCGGCCTCTCCCACACGCGCATCGTCTACGTCGAGTCGTTTGCGCGCGTCCGCTCCCTCTCCCTCTCGGGCAAGATCCTGCGCTACTTTGTCGACACATTTGTTGTGCAGTGGCCCGATGCTGCCGGGGACGAGCTCATGCCCATCAACGAGGATGCGGTCGAGGCACCCAAGGGCATCAGTGACGAGCCGACGGAGGAGGAGGTCAAGCGCGCACTAGAAGAGAAGGAGAGCGGGACCGTCTACCGCGGTTGGCTGGTGTAAGGCGCATGCTTTCATGAACTCGAACCATCTGCATACTACATCATTCTATCATGCTCATAACATTGCTAATGTATCGTCTCTATGCACACTGTACTGCTAAGCCTAACGGCGGTGGGCGAAGCGCTGCTGCAGCATACTGGGGTCAGCTCCAGCCGCCCTCGGAGTCAGGACGCACTTGTAACGACGGGCCATCTGCATGTCAGCGTACTCCCCATGCAGTCACTTACGTCGGTGAACACCCCGCGCGCGCTTTCAACGCGTCCCGCAATCTCCAGGGCCAGCTCACACCAGCGACGGCCGCCTTCGTTGTCGCCCTTGCTGCTTGTTAGCTCATGTAAATCTCCAGTCTCACTTAAACTTGCTCGTGCCCTTGTTGTACGCGATGCTCGCGAACCATCTGCACTCGTCGTCCGGGAACGAGGGAACACCATGGCCGCTCAGCGCTCCGACAACCTTCTCCAGGTGGAAGAACGCTCTCTCCTCGTCCTTGGCCGAGCCACGGTGGAGGAGAGCTGCAACGAGGTGGTGCATCCAGCGAGCGAGGCTACCGCCCTCGGCGTCTTGCTCGGGCGAGAGCGCCTCCATGAGGCACTCGAGCATCTTGATCGTAACTGGGGTCAGCGCCACGCGATGCTGAGCCTCACGGTGGGTCGGGCACTGGGGATAGTTCGCCTGGCATCAGCGGCGGTGTCAAGATTCACCGTCAGCTCACCAGCACCGTCACCAGCGCCTCTAAGGCGTCATAACCTCCTGTGTCGTCGCTGATAGCGTCCTAGGGTAAGCTGAGTTTTCGTACTCAGACTCACCTCCATCGCCTTCTCCAACTCCCCCCAGTTGCCCTGCTCGCACAGAAGCTCCGCCTCCAGAATCGAAAGGGCGACGCGAAGGCTCTCGAGCCGGGTTCCCTTATCGTCCGAGTGCTCCACAGCAGAAGCTGCGCTGATGGCTGGGCGGACCTCGGCGACGTAGTCGAGGAGGTTCCCAAGCAGGACAAACTGACTTAGCTTAGACGGGGACCTACGCACCTTCTCGTCGCTTGCCTCCATGCTTCGATACACCTCCACTGTAGAGTCAGCCTCCAACTTGACGGCGGCTCACTGTTGCCCGTGAAGCATGCAAACATTGCCATGGCCCGCTGCAGGAGGAGCTCGGGATCGGTGTCAAGCTCGGGCATCAGCTGCACGAGGTCCATGATCTGGCGGTCAGCCATGGCACGCCGGCCAACACTCACCTGAGACGTGGTATCAAAGATGTTGGCGACGAGGTTTGGACTCCAGGACATTGCGCCTTGAACTCCAGCGTTGAAAGCTGGTGCGTCAGCCCATGCCCTCCGGTCAGCCCACCTGTTTTGTAGACCCAAGCATTGGCCTTGATGTGGTCCATGGCTTCGCCCCTGTTGTGAAGCTCGTTGATAACTGAGTGGCCTTCCGGTGAGCAATACCGCTTGCGCCCTTGCTCACCGATCTCAAGGTGGTAGTGGAACGTCTCAACGAGGCTGCCGAGTTCGCTTGTCGTCAGGCTCCGTGGCGTGGAACTGACTCACTTCTCGTCGGCCTTGCCGATCTCGGCCAGGTTCATCTCCATGAGGCAGCGGACGAGGGTCAGAGCGTGAACGGAGACCGTCCCGGCCCCAGATCCGCGCGTCATAGCGCTCAGCATGGCGTTGAGGGCAGCCGAGAGTGCGACGACCATGCCCTTCTCTTGTGCCGCCTGTCTAAATCGTCAGCTCCAGCTACGAACCATAACCTACCCCATCAGCAGCAGCTGCTTGCCGTCGAGGTCGGGGCAGCTGAGAATGCGCTCGATGGCAGTTGTGGCTGGGTTAGTTGCTCTGCTATTCTGACTGAAACTCACCCGCAGTCTCACGCCCCGTGTTGATGGCGACAAGAAAGCTGAGGTACTGGGTTGCGGCATCACCTGCCGGACAGTCTTGAAGCTGTTCCTTGGCACGCTCCGCGTCATCTCCGTGGATGTACGCCAGGACAGCCTTGCTGAAGACGATCAGTATTATGAGGCCAAACACACTCACCGACGGCACTTGCCAAAGTTCTCGAGGCCTCCAGGCCTGAGCGCCGCGTGCGCACCCAGAACGACTTCTAGTGAGCAAACCTGCGGACGGAGACACTTGCACTCACACCACTGGGCCGCCTGCTTGAAGTTTCCTTTCTTGAAACGTGTCTCGCCGAGGCTCCAAAGGATCTTGAGGTCAGCGCTGCCCCTTCGCCTCCAAGCTCACTGTCTGGCACGCAATGGCCTCGGTCCTGTCTGCGATACCCAGCTCCCCCGCCGAAAGCTCTAATGGTCAGCTTTTAAGCTTGGGCAGGTCTCACTCTCAAGGGCCTGGGTGGCCACGCGATGCGCAGCCTGGAAGTCGTCGCTCAGCTTCCGACAGGAGAGGAGGATGGTGAGGAGAATTTCGGAAAGGAAGGTAAAGCCGCCCTGGTGCGAAACCGCTTGGGAAAGGAGCTGCTGGCGGCCCAAGGCCTGGAGATCGCTGCTGCAAGTCAGCGGCTGCTGTGACGCAGAATACCTTGAAAGTGAGGCAATCTCAGTGAGCACACTGTTGTTAGATGCAAGCCAACTCTCCTGCCTACCTCTTGACACCCTCCTCGCTCCATGGGACGTGACGAACGATCTCCTCAAGACCTGAAATTAGGGAAAGACTCGTGAGAGGTAAACTCACATTCGCGGACGCTGCTCTCCTTGGCTCCCCGCCGTTGGAGAATGTGGAGCTTGAGGATCTTGATCTCTTGCACACTCGCAGGGTCCTGAAGTCTCAGCAGGCGCACGGGTAATTGAAGCGTACCAGAGTGTTAGACACCGCACACAGCTTCTCAACAACGGCGCTGGCGCGCTCGAGGCTCTCGAGGTCTGGGTGGTTCGTCGCCAGCTCAGCCCGGGCTGGAGTCAGTTGTCTCCACCACCTCCCACGCACCCGCTGAACGAAGCAGGCCAACCTGCTGGTCAGCCATGAAGACGATCGCGCCCACCTGGAGGTTCTGCAGTCCGGGAGTCACACCCTTGGCCTCCGCTATGGCAAGGAGCTCAAGGCCTTTCTGGAGCCAGACGATGGGTTGAGCCTCTGGAGCCTCGGTCCCGCGGAGTCCGTCCCCGAAGACCCAGCACTTGTAAGCGACGCTCTGGAGCTGCCTATCAGCATGCGCACAAGGGCAGGCACTGACGCTTTCAGAGTCCATGTCTTCCTTCACCACCAGCTCTGACGTTAGGAAAGCTTGCGTCGATCACACACTGGCAGCCTTCTCTAGCATGCTAAAACCGAGCGAGTCGTTGTTCTCGGCCATGGCCTAGAGTAAGAATGGATGGCGATCAAGTACTCACGACCTCGCATCGGAAGAGGTAGTAGGCGAGTAAAGCGTCGAGACGCTCTTGGGTATCAATGGAGTCGGGGGAATGCGGTGACTCGGCGAGCTTCTGCTCCAGCTGTTCTTCAGCGTGCTGAGTACACCCGTGACGTACTCCTGCAGCGGTCGCGCAGAGGTTATGGGCTTTGATGAAGTCGTTGGCCTCTGGGTGTCAGTAAGGAAGGAAGGGCACCAACCGAGGAGATCGGGCACAAGGCTGGCGGCAAGGCTCAGTAGGCGAGTGAGGACTGCGGTGAGCGGGGAAGGGAGATGGCACCGTACATGGACCCGCCCCAATCGAAGCGTCGGTTGCCGCCTCGATGAGCTTGAAGGCCGCGTACTTGACTGACAGTTAGTTTGGCACCTCGGCGATGGCTTACCGTGAGCCAGGAGGAGCAGGTCAGCCTCCGCGGAGTCTGGGCCCATGTCGCCGTGAGTAGCAAGGGCGAGATTCCAGAGGTTGACGCCTGGGTGAGCTGACGTGGACACCTTCCTCACCTTCCTCGTCGAGCCAGTTGGAGCGCTTCTCGTCCTCATTGCCGTCCTTGCGTTTGCGTGAACGGGGCGGCAGTCTGTCGAGGGCGGAGTGGAGGCCGACGATGGCTTCGGTGACTGTGGCGCGGTCATCGGGTGACGTGTTGGGGGAGGTGGGGAGAAGGTGCTTGGTCTGGTTGAAGGCGGCGAGGGCCTCTGGGAGTGAGTGAGCGAGGAAGGTGACTTGCGCTTGACGCACCCTTGACCGTTTGGAGGGTGCCCTTGGCCATCGTGAACGATTGGTGTAAGCGATGGAGGGTGAGAATGGTGAGATGTGAGACGTGAGAGGATTAGAGTGGAAGTGAGAGATGAAGAGGAAGGAAGGAAGGTGAGATGAGGAGGTGATGGGATCGAAGTGAGAAGGCCGTGCACAGTGGAGAGTGTGATGCAAGGCCAGGAAGGCCAGGAAGGTTGTTCAATGCTCAACACCAAATCCGGCGCGCCCACCACCTCGACCGTGTTCACCGGTTCACCGTATCACTTTAAGAGGGAGGCTGATGCATGCAGGGTGCAGGGTGCGGAATGCTCATGTCATGTGAACAGCACCTACCCCCTATCGGTCCAGGTACAGTGGGCAGACCGGGCAGGGTAACCGCGGGTCCCCAGCCGGCCCGGCGCGTACCTGGGTGGCAAATGAATCGCTCTCGCGATAAGAAGCGTGCTCTCCACTCTCAACCGCTACAGCCGTCTGCAGCCCGTGTTACTTTGAGAGATCGTCCGGTGCTGCAACAGAGCTGGCACGAGATCACTGGTAGCTGCCTTTGTGAAACATGCAGTAGGGAGTACAATTGCGATGCGATTGTTGTATTGTGAACGGAATCAGAAGCTGCCCTACGCCGTGTGGGCCGACACACGATACACTCAACTGACCCGAAGGTATCCCCCTCGACCCCTCGTCTCGAGTTGATCCCGTGCGCCTGCGTCCGCCCCTCCCCTCCCCCTCCCCCCCAGTTCTCTGCCCTCACAATCAACTCACACTCCCCCCCCCCCCTCAGTTCACACTCATCCTCATCCTTCTCTTCCCTCATCCTTTCTCTCTCTACCTCTTCCACACATCCACAACCCCAACTAGCCCATCCTCACTCTTCAGTACGCAGTAGCTATATAGGACCTCGCGCCGCGTGCGCTTCTTCCCTCCCTGGCCCTACTCACCATCACCCGGCCGTTAGCATTTGCCACCCATGCCCGGTGACGTTGAACCCCTCCCGGGTGCTCCCGCCCTTCGCCATAACAGTGAGTCATCGTCTTCCATCGCCACGTCTCGCGAGATCTAACCCCAGCCATCTTCCTCAACCTTGTCGAGCAGACCGAGGACAGCGCAATCCAGGTCCCTGTAGGCGATCTGCTGAGCAAGCTCTCCGGCCCCGTCACCCCCATTGGGCCTATTACCCCTTCCCACCCAGACTTCGACGAGCATGGCGGATACAGCAACATGGTTGGCGGCTACTGCATCGGCCGCCGCGCTCAGAAGGACACTTCCAGCCTTCCCTCGGTGAGCTTCCGTGTCGCATGTGATGTCAGCCCAGGAGCTAACCCCAGGCCCTCACCTCGCGCGTTCTGTCGCGTACGCATGTCAAGTTCCTCGTCGACCGCAGCGGCGCGCTCTGGTTAATGGACCTCAACAGTCTCCATGGCACCAACGTTCGGCGCGCCCACTACACCTTCCCCATTGAGGCATTCTCGCCATTCCGCCTGGAGGAAGGCGACGAGCTGATCCTCGGCAAGAGCGTGGGCTCGCGTGACGGTGTTACTCACCTTCCCCTCCGTGTCCGTGTTCACTACGTTTTCGGCCCACCCACCAAGACGTCCATCCCCTTCGTCTTAGTCCCCGAGTTTGCCGAGAGCCTGTCCGACATCAAGCTCTCGCCTCATTCCCCTACGCGTGGGTGGGGCTTACCCCTTGCCTACGAGTCCGACCCCGACGACGGTCTGCCTGAGGACGACGACCTTCCTCTCCGCGACCAGACCCTCAATGACGACGGCGCCGAGAGCATCGTCTGCATAGGCTCGCCCCAGCCTGACAAGACCGTCATTTCGGTGCCCGACGATGACGCGGACAGTGTCGTGTGCACTGGTGCGGCTCCCAACTCGTCCCAGAACCCTCTTCTGGCCTCTCAGGCCACCCAGAGGACCTTTGGCAAGCCCAACACCTTGCGTGACGTCTGCACTCCCGAGGAGGCGGCCGCAATTCGCCAGTCGATACTCGCAATCCCTCCTGTTGACGACGAGGAGATGGGCGGCGATGACATGTCGGAGCACCTGCACGAGGACGTCGACGCCAGTTCCGAGCACTCGCTCGTGGATGACCACGACGCTACTTCCGAGCATTCGCTCTCGGACGAGGACCACGTCTCTGAGCACTCGTACGGTGGTGAGGACTCCATCTCGGAGCACTCACACATCGCCGACTCTCTCTGTGGGCACGCGCACAACGACAACGCCCTCTCTGAGCGCTCCTATAACGAGGCCGAGGGCGCAAGCGACGATGAGCGTTGCTACAGCGACTGCGTCGACGACGAGGCCGAGGATGGCGGCACTGACGAGGGCGCCTTCAGCGAGGAGGAGCGCCTGAGAGACGACGAGATTGGGTACGGGGACGAGGGTCGGTGGCCATACGAGGACAGTGACAGCGAGCTCTCTGACCACGCCGACAGCGAGCTCTCCGACCGTGCCGACGAGGAGGACGAGGAAGATGAGAACGTCCATGACGGTGACTCCGACTTTGTCTCACAGTCTTCAAGTGACGCAGAGGACGACGATGAGCCCAAGCCTGTCACTTTCATCACACTCGGCCGCCGTCCCAGTTTCAGTGCGATCGGCACACTCCTCAGCCGTTCCGCTGTCCTCCGCGAGGCTACCCCCTTCTACGCCTCGTCTCCCAACCCTACGGTCATCCCCAGCTCCATGCCGGAGGAGGAGGACTCAACCCAGCTCGGCAACTGCGGCTCTGCGCTCGTCGACGGGGCCGTCAACCGGAGTTCGACCATGGATGGCGAAGCCTCAAAGTCCACCATCGAGGGCGTCGGCGACTGCGCCAAGGAGGCTCCGCCCAAGGGTGTGATCAAGGATCTGCCCCCGGCAGGTGACGAATCCTCGATCTGTCACTCCTCCCTGTTCGTACCCCAGGTGTCTTCCACTGACGCCTGCAGGCGGACTGATCTCAACAACGTTGCTGAGGCGAGCGACTTCACCGGTCTGAGCCGCGAAGACTCGCCCTGCTACACCCCGTCAAGCCACCCCGGCTCACGTGAGGGCTCGCCCCTCCATGCGGCAACCTGGAGCACGTTCGCTCTCCCCGCCCCGTCGCTGCCGGCGTCTCCCGTCAACTATCCTGACTCAGAGTCGGAGGCCGAAGCCGAGGACAACTCCGACTGGCCGCTGCGTGCGCGCGCCTTTGTCATGGTTCCCGACGAGATCGAGGAGCCCAAGTTCGCCGAGGCGGAGGAGAGCGACGCCACGATGGAGACGGCGCAGCCCATACCTTCGGAGCTCATCTACTCCATCCCGCCCTCGCCGCCTGCCTCGACTAGCAGCCCCGAGGCGGAGCGCGCCAAAGCCAAGGTTGAGACGGTCATCTCGACTGTCCCCCCTACTCCGCCCTCGCCGGCGTACAAGTCGCTCGCGCCCGAGACCTCGACCTCGACCGCAACATCAAGTCTGCCGTCTGCGGCGACCATGGACGCTGCTACCAACACCAGCCCGACGTCACCCCGCAAGCGTAAGCACTCCGCCCTCGAGGAGGATGAAGCGCCCGCTGCGTCCGACGCCGTCCCTGTTCCCGCAAACACTCCCGCTCGTCCGAAGCGCCAGCGCCGCATCGGAGCCTTTGTCAAGGGCGTCGTGTTTGGCGTCGGCATCGGCGTCGTCTCAACCTTCGGCGCTCTGTACCAGCTCGGTGCCGAGTAGGGCACATAACAGTTGTATGATGGCCTCTACGGCCCATGCCCACCCATGTATGTATAGTTGTGTGAAGTGAGCGCGAGCAAGCGCGGGCGATGGGTCAAAGTGGTCGATGGTGAGGTGCAGTCAGTGTATGCTGGCCGAGGTGAAGCACGAACCCAGTCGGACATCAGCCGAGCAGAAGGAGCACCTGAGCCTGCCCCGCGTCTGATAACCTCAAACCCCATAGCGAGCAATGTCTCCCTCCCACTCGGCGCCGCACCTGCTCCGCAGCACTGCAGATCCCGATCCCCCCGCCGGGCCCAGCCAGACACTGGGCCTTACGCCCCCGCCTGCGCCCCCCGATCCCATACAGATGAACACACGCCCCGTGCGTAGCCCTCCACCACATCCATCAATCACCCTCCCACCCACCTAACCTCTCCTCTCTTTCCATCGCCCACCCGCGCTGGCGCGTTTGGCAAAAGCAAACATACCCCCGATGAGGATTGAACTCATGACCTTCCGCGTGTTACATGTAAAGCGGACGCTCTAGCCAACTGAGCCACAGGAGTTGCGGCTGCACCACCGAGATGGGCCCGGAACCAAATTCGGCAGGGGGTGTAGTCCGGCGCGGGTCTCTGCCCCACTCCACTTACCTATTAGGACACTCCTAACCCAATAGACACCGCCCTAATCCAGCATCTGCCCCCGCCGGCCCGTGCCCCCATCGCGTCATGCACGCGTCCGCCACCCGTCTGGTCCACAACCACATCCACCACCCCATCCATCCTCGTCCTCCTGTCCCTCTTCCTCTCGGCATCCCCGCCCCAGCTAGCTCCCCACTACCCGCGACATTGCGCTCGACGCGCCTCCCACCACCCCGCACCACCATGGGCCAGGCAGAGTCCTCCGTCTTCTCCAACCTCGAGAAGAACTCGAACTGTACGTTGTCGCTCGGCTGTGGGCTGGATGCTGACGCTCTCCTTTGTTCGACTCGTCCTTCCCCGCGTTGACCTCGCGCGCACCCGATCACTCCGACCTCTGATGGACCGCGACGCATACATCACCCTACCTCCCACGCGCTGTCACCGTGTACGCGCCCCCGTACGCTGCGCGACCGCGTCGATCCCCTTCCTCCGTCTCGTTCTTGACCCCTACTCGCTCTCTGCGCTCCGCCGCCTCGCTTGACTTGGCCAACCTTCCTTCCCCCGCCCTCGCCCCACTCTCCCCTCCCTCCCCCCTCCTTCCCCCCTCACCTTTCGTATCCACGCTCCTCCCCACGCCGCACTTGCCCACACTACCTCTCTCGGCGCGCAGTCTCGGGGCCCGAGCTCCTGCGCCTCAAGAAGCGCTTCATGAAGCTCGACAAGGACGGCTCCGGGTCGATTGACAAGGACGAGTTCCTCCAGATCCCCCAGATCGCAACGAACCCCCTCGCGCACCGCATGATCGCCATCTTTGACGAGGAGTGAGTCACGAGCGTTGGCGTGGGGAGATGCGCCGCACACCGAGCGAACACTTCGAGCACAGAAGGCAAGCGGAAGATGGGCGTGGATGGAGCTCGGTGCGGAAGGGCGCAGGGCGCCTGCTTGGCATCCCCTGCTGCTCGTCTCTCCTGCTCGGCCGCACCCCTGTTGGCTTTTATGCTCGGCGCTCCTCCCTCCATGACGCTCTGCTCGGCTTGCAGGTCTCGGCTCTCAACTGACACACAGCGGCTCCGGCACCGTCGACTTCCAGGAGTTTGTGGGCGGCTTAAGTGCGTTCTCGTCCAAGGGCGGGCGCGACGAGAAGCTGCGCTGTGAGTTCTAGCCCGTTGCCCAACTTGGACTGGCGCATCGCTGGCCATTCCGCCGCTCGGACCTTCTGACCCCAGTCGCGTTCAAGGTGTACGACATGGACCGCGACGGGTACATCTCGAACGGCGAGCTGTACCTCGTGCTCAAGCAGATGGTCGGCAACAACCTCAAGGACCAGCAGTTGCAGCAGATTGTCGACAAGACGATCATGGAGGCCGACAAGGACGGGTGAGCTTTCACCTCCCTGATCCAGCTGACAGCAGCGACGGCAAGCTCTCGTTTGAGGAGTTCACCGACATGGTCGCCAACACGGACATTGTCAAGTGAGCTGACGCTCCCGCATTGAGCTGACACCAGGCAAATGACGCTCGAGGACTTATTCTAAGCCTCTCCCCTTCTCCCTCATTGATACCCACGACCGCGATGCCACATCCGCTGTATGAACAGGGGCGACAACGCTTGCTGCCGATCGCTCATGCACTCCACTCACAAGCCCACTGACCCGCTCATCGGTAAACCCTGGACTCTTGCATGCTTGGTAGGTGGTATACCCTCTACACCTCTACCTGGTATACCCTATGCAGTGACAGAAAACGAGAAGCAGTGTACCGGACATGCGATATGGTGACAACAAAGTAACGTGAGTGACCGAGACGTGACCGAGTGAGAACTAGACGCTGGTGGTGTTGCTGACCTTGACCACGAGCCAGACGATGATGGCCGCGACGGCGATCAGAGTCTGCCGTCAGCGCGAAACGCAAGGGCAAACTCACAAGCATGAGGGGGACGACAAACATGGGGTTGCGCCAGATGGTGCGGCGGCGCTCGGCGAGGAACGAGCTCTCCTTGTCGTGGCTCTTTGCGACGACGCTGAGGCGCTTCCAGAAGTCGACGGTCGAGTAGACGCTCTTGCGCCCGGCGGCACGCGCACGCGGCCCTGCCTGGCGGGCGCGCGGCGAGAACGGGGTAAACACCTCCTCCTCGCCCTCGCGAAAGGTGGCATTCTTCTCGCGGAGAAAGTCGTGGCCGCGGATGCTCGCGTTGTCGCTGGAGGGACTGGGCGACGGCGCCATGGGGGAGAAGTGGGCGCGCGGCGGCGCGGCGAGCATGGGCGACACGGGCGCGGCGCCGGCAAACACGGGGAGCGCGACCTGCACGGCGGGGCGCTGCGGGCGGGGCTGGAGTATGCTCTGCGGCTGTCCGGCGGGCTGGCGCGGCTGCTGGAACGGGCTCTCGGGGTACTGGGGCTGGCGGGGGAGGGGCCCCTGCTGGGTGCGGGGGCTGGGGGCCGGCATGGGGAAGCTGACGCCGGGCGCCGGGCCAGGGAGCGAGTCTGCACGGGGCGGCGCGCTGCCGACGCGGGCGGGGGCGATGGGCCCGCTCGCGTCCGAGAAGAAAGAGCGGTGGTTGTCGTCGTCGAGCTCGCCCTCGAGGCTCTGAACGCGCGCGTGCAGCGTGCTCGAGCTGTACTCTTGCGGTGGGGCGTGCTTGGGGTGCACGATGGTCGAGGAGCGCGCACGGCCCTGGCGTATCTTGGGCTCGTCGTCCCAGTCCGAGGTCATGAGGAGGCCGCCGATCGAGCTGAGGTTTGTCGAGTTGCGGTCCTGGTCGCGCGGGGGCGCGGTGAGGTTGGTCACGGAGCTGTTGGGGGTCGCGAAGGGGTTGGGGTCGGCGCCGGGGGAGGGCGGGGAGGCGGGGGCGGGCGCGTGCGCGCGGCGCACCTCGTACATCTGCGGGATGCGGGCTGCCATGGTGGGCGATTAGAAGTGCGTTAGGCGGAGGCGATGGATGCGATGCGATGAAGCGTGAGGCGTGGAGCGATGCGATGGAGCGTCAAGGGCGATCGAGGTCGTTGGAGGACGTGGACGGGGGAAGGCAGGGGAGATGCGATGCGATGCGATGGAGGTGGACCGAGGCGGGGAGGGAGGAAGGTGAGGAAGGTGGGGTCGATGGGGCCGAACGAGCGTGGTAAACGAGTGTGAGAGGGTGCGCTGGTCGAGCTGACACCTGGGTATCTGTGACTCCGAGTTAGAGATGGAGAGGATGAGAACAAGGCGCGGTTCAGACAAGCGATGAGCATCGTCGACGTCGGAGCCCGTGGCACGGGCCGCCGCGGGGGGCAGAACTGGAGAGTGGCGATGGACAGTGGCTCGACAATAACGCAGAGTGAGTGAGCAGTATGCATGGGCCAGGTGAAACGGGCCAAAGCGCGTGCCCGGCCCGTGGCCTGCGTGGCTGACGCACGCGCCCCGGCCTGCCCGATGGCCTGTGGCGCTCCTTTCCCTCACCTCCCTCACTCGATTCCTGCGTCACAGTCTGCAAATGTTCCATTCTCGCGCTCACCTCGTTCGGCTGGTCGACACATGCCTGCTCCCCACCCAGCAGCCAGCTTAGCCTCAGGACAGGTGCGGTACGCGGGCCTGAAACGGGCAGCGCTGCTAGGCACCGGTCACTGGCCAGCAAGTCGCGACCGCCGCGTTTGCATTCCATCGTTCCCGATGTGATCTGCAGTGCTTGGCAGAGACAGCGACGTTGGTAGCGATGTCACCTCCAGTCACTCACTCCCTGCTGCCCGCCAGCGGCTGCGAAGCGTCCCAAATGGCGACCCAGATAGTGACCACACCAGACACTGCACCGTTAGGTCGGTGGCAGGAGCGAGGGTTGAGTGACATGTGGAGGTAACCGCCAGGACGGGCGCCCATGCGGCAGACCTTTTGGCTTGCCACCGGCCACTCGCCAGCATGGTCGGCTCTGCAGGCTCTGGGCGGTCCATGACATGGGAATCAGCGTGCACACCGGGAGCTGAGGGCACGCGTCGACTTCCTCAGGCGGCACTGTCACACAGCCTGGACTCGGTGTAGGGAGTGATCGGTACGACGCCGCCGGCAGTGCATGCTCCAGCAAAGCGTGCAGAGCGTGCAGAGGGTGATGCAGAGACGGCACCCAGGTGGCCAGGTGAAAGGACAAGGTGTGGAATGGGCTCAGCGGGACGGGCCTGCCCTATCTGCCCTCGACCTTGAACCTGAACGCGTCGCGCGTTCTTTTTGGGTCACGTGATGGCCCTGTCGCATGGTCGGCTTAAACAATCCCTCTGGGTAAGGGATTGTCCTCTCTGGAGCTGTCCTCTCTGGAGCTGTGGAGTGGAGGTGTGAGATGCGGAAGTGCGGGCGCAGTGCGCCGCGCCCCGGTGCGCAGCATGGGCGTAGTGGCGCAGTCGGCACGGCAGAGCAAGAGGGAGGGGGGCGAAACGGGGCGCGCAGCCATCCAGCCATGACTCACCTCAAAGATGACCTTTGCCCTTGTCCCAACACCTTCCCTCGGCTCTACCCTCAACGCCTCCAGGAATAACTCGAGGCCCAGAGCCTCGCCCATGCAGTCCCCTCCCCCTCTCCCTCACTCCCTCATCCCATCCCTGGCGAGGACGCGTTCCGTCGCGTCGACACGTTGTGCGGTGTGTGTTGTGCGTTGTGCTTCGCTCCTCTTTCAACAAGGGACGACCGAGTGTGGCAGATGGGCAGAGGCGGACGTCATTGTTCTGGCAATCTGGGCAGTCACCGGGCGCAGTGTGGGCAGCATGCAGGTTGGATGAGCAGGGGTAGCTGCGGGGGTGAGAAGCAACGATTGCGGACTTGCCGTGTGTGGGGGCGCGGGGGGGGGATAGCATGACGACAGAGAGCAAGGATGGGTTGCCTTGTTGGGAAGAGTAGATCTGGTTTGGCTTGATTAGACGTGGATCGCAAACATTGTAGATTGCATTTTGCGGCATGTATTGCCCGAGGATGACGTTGGTGCTGCCCTCCCCCCCGAAGACTTGGGGTGAGGGCGCAGAGTCTCAGGGGAACTGCGGATCCAAAGGACTAGCAAGGGGCAAAGTCCTTCCTTTTACCTAAGGGGCCTGGTGGCTTTGCACGCACATGGAAGGACCCACCCCTCCTTGCCTACCCTGACCCACCTGCTTCCCCTCGCAGCAGCTGGGCAGCAAAGCAGTCAAAGTGAGGCCTGTCATGTGCCCTGAGCCTGAGGCCCGGGACCTTTGGCTGATATCCTTGGACCCCCCTTGGACCCTTTGCTCCTTTGGGCCGTCGTCTAGTAAACCGTCCAACGCAACCAAGTCCCCACCCTTGGGACTTTTTTTTTTTTTTTTTTTTTTTTCCTTCTGGCAACCCTGATCCACAGACACCACCCCGACCCGACTGACGTGACGCTGCGATTCGCGAGCCAATCTGCACACTCTGGGGCCCTCGTTCGAGTGCATGGTGGTCTGTGTGTCTTGTTGTTGCAGGCATGTGTGTTGGCTTACCTTTGCCACTCTGTGTGTGTGTTTGTGCGCAGCGCCCAGTGGCGTACGTCGGTCAAGCCAGTGCTGTGCTCCTATGCTCCTAAAAATGGTGTCTTGCAACCACGCGCTGCACGCTGAGCGCTGCGCACTGGACGCTTCCTCCACCCCCCCTCCCCCCCCCCCCCCCCCACTATACCCACTTACACCCTAGTTGCATTGACCTCTGAGACGGGGATGCGTACTGCAATACTATCTGCAGCTCTGCTGCGTATAGCTGCGTACAGTAGTCGGGGGCACGGCGCCCGTCAATTCGGCCATCGGAACAGCACACCCACTCCACTCCCCACGCCCGGGCCTGTGGGCTTGTTGTACCTCGTGATGCATGGCTGTATGTACTCGACCCCTCCGTCAGTGAGCGGTCTGTACACTCTGACTTGGCGCCAACCTAATTCTTCATTACCTTGGCGTATAGCCACCGCTGCTCGATCATTCGCTCTCTCGCCCACTCATACCTCGCCCACCCTCACCACCATCCCCGACGCCCACAACGCACACATCGCACACATTACACACATCGCACACCAAACGACATCCAAAGCCAGGCATTGCTCGCCCCTTTGCATCCGCGCAACTGTTTACTGGGTGGCGGCTGTCGTTCACCCTGGACTGGCATTTGGCTCGAGCGGGTTTGCTGCATACCTGGAGCAATACAATCTAGCTCCTGGCTGGCTTTGGATTTGCACGCGCACACATTCTTCCTCGCCTCGTTCACCCTCATCCACCCTCGTAGCCCTTGCAACTGGCACCCCATTACACCCCTTTGCCATCGCGCGAGTCTCGGCCCAAGCCAATTCACCCAACCCTCCCTCCCCCCAACCACACTGGCCACCCACCCACCCCACCCATCGCACACTATCCACAACCACACTCTATTCCACTCGTCTCCTCACACACCACACACACCACACACACCACACACACGGACACGTTCCACCGTTCCACCCAACCTTGTCGCTCACTCGCCTGTCCCCTTCGCCCGCGATCGCCCGTTACTCCGTCACCCGGAGCCAAACCCCCCGAGGTCGATCTCACTACGCAACCGCAGTCTAGCTGAGGCTAACAGATTGCTTGCCCTGGTCGTCCCTTGGCACTGCGCCTG
>JAMALN010000601.1:0-23821 GCA_023630115.1 Cutaneotrichosporon sp. PK4640 | reverse complement strand
CCCTCGTGCAGTCGGCCTCCCTGCGCCCATATACACGGCACAGCTGCGCCACTTGACTCCATTGAGCATCTCTTGCTCGCCAACCTGCGCTTGAGCTTGTGGTGGACCACGAGAACGTGACAGTGAGTAACACCTCCAGCCCACCCAGCTTCCTGTCGTCTCCATTGTCTCAAACCTTGTTGGTGGATGAGGTACCATCGAAGCATTCATGAAAGCTGCAGTCGCGTCCTCGTCTGACGACGACGCGACTGCAGGACCTTCTACTCTTCGATCGTCCACACACCCCGCATGCTTCTTGCTTTGTCTGCCTTCCCCACTTGCCTGCTACAGCCGGCGGCTGTGTGCGTCAACCATGGCGGCTCTACGTTGCGGCTTGGCTGGTGGTGGTGGGCTTGTCGAGAAGCGCCGAGGGCGCACTTCTGTCACCGCACAGTGGATGGTCTCAGGCGTGTGCGCTGAGGTTTGGTAGTCTTGTCCACATTCTGCCGATCATTTCTCTGGGACCGAGCGCTGACGCCTTCTCCAGTTGCACAGGCTCCTGCTGGGTCGCTCTGTCTAGTCCCGCACCACTGCATAACGTACACTCAAGAGGCGGCAAGATCATCGAGCACCAACGTTCCGCTCTCCCTTCCTCATCTTCACTCTCAATCATCACCCCAACGGGCCCCACCCTCGCCCCGCCCCTCCTACCCCCTCGCTGAACGGGTGCATGGCTCTCACTGTCTCGCCGTACGCGCACCGTATCAACGACTCGAGTCCGCTTGGCGTGACACCGAGCTCGCCTACCGCGTACCCTATCATGTCGCGCTCCGTGTCAATCAACATGGACGGCATGCCCGACTACGGCAGCAGCCAGGAAGGCCTCGGCATGGAGATGCCTACTGGTTTGGAGGGAATGGTCAACTACGGTGGCCCAAGTGAGGAGGGACGCGTCCCTACAGGTGAGTACCCCCGTTCGCTCGCACTGTCTCATGTGCTAACTCGCCACCCAGGCCCCGGAATGGTTCATCAACAGCAACACGAACCCCTCTACCCCCCTTCGTCCTCGCACGGGCCACCAGTGAACGCTGTCGAGTTCCAGGCAGAGACGGGCATGGAAGGATCAGATGATGAGGACGATGGTGAGTCACGGAGCAGAGCGGAGGCTGACCACAGACTCTCCAGCCCCTCAGCAGAAGCGCCCTCGTCAGACGCAGGATGTGCCTGGCGGATTCACCTACCGTGACAAGGACGGCGAGGAGGGCAGTCGTCGCAGAATTCGCATCGAATACATCACAGATCGGCCGAGGCGGCACATCACCTTCAGCAAGCGCAAAGCTGGAATCATGAAGAAGGTGAGCCGCAAACCCGGGCTTGGTGCTGACACGCTAGGCGTACGAGCTTTCCATCCTCACGGGCACGCAGGTCCTTCTCCTAGTCGTCTCAGAGACCGGCTTAGTGTACACATTCACGACTTCCAAACTGCAGCCCCTCGTCACCAAGCAGGAGGGCAAGAGCCTGATTCAGGTTAGTGCTCATCGAATTTCTTGCGCTGACAACCAGGCATGCTTAAGTGCCCCCGATGGATTTGACCCCGACGGCGAGCCTACGGGCGCTCCCATGCAGCCTACGAAGGGAGGCAAGAACGGAGGACTGTCGATCCGGCCCCACAAGTTGACGGCCGAGGCGTCGAAACAGATGCTGGCGACGGCCGCTCAGGTTGCGGGTGCTACCCCGGACGAGGCGCAGGCCCGTGCCCACCATGCCGCCGCCCAGGTCCACGCCGCCCAGTCTCTCGGCAACGGCACCCCCGTCTCTCAACGTCCCAAGAAGCGCCTCCCCTCGCGCAAGCGCTCGGCCCAGCACGGAGACATACCTCAGCAGCCCGAGGTTATACCCCCTGTGCCCCCCATCCCCGACATGCACCGCCAGTCGCCTTCATCACAGCACATGGTTTCGCACGGCCAGCCTCAACCCAACCCAATGCACTCTCCACTCAGTGGCGGCTACCATATGCCGCACGAGTACGCACAAGCCCACCACGCTCCGGGGATGCCTTCACCAACCTACGGCTATCCTCCAACGCCAACCGGGCCGGCCATGGAGTACGGTGGTGCACCAGCACAGATGGCGTACGGATACCCTCCAGCACCCGGCCAGCACGGCTTCATACCGCACCCCGGCATGTACCAGCCACAGCACCAGCCGCCGCCGCACCCGCAGACCGAGCCCCGCCGCATGATGCCGCCTAACGAAGGCAGCAGCATGAGTAATATGGGCATGTGAGCGCGCACCCCTCGCCTATACTCCTCTTCCCCTCGCGCGATACCACATCCCGCGCCATACCCCCCTCTCTACGACTACCAATCTCCCTAGTACCGCCTCTCCTCCAATTTGCCTCTTATCTCTGTCTGCGTCCCCCCCTGCGTCACTTGGCTTGCCCAAGTTTGCCCCCCTTGTACATAGTTCTGCGCCCGGACCTCGACACCTTCCCTCTGGATCTCTGGGCATACCCATCGACGAGCCAAAAGCTGTCAGGGAACCGCGCCCCGTGCAGCAGGTAGATACCCCCGTAATAATAATCGATGCAAGCGGCCTGTAAACCATCTGATCTGGGAGCCATTCCGCACAGGGATAATGTATACATGTATAGGCAGATGTTGCCGTTCTACTGACTATGCTCCTCCCTCACCACCCGTCCCCTCCTGGTGCCCCCCGGCACTTTGCCTGCGGCCAGTTCCCCGTCCTCCGCGGGGTGCCGCACCGCCACGCGGCTTCTTGGCCGGCCGCGCCGCAGCCTCCCCTGGCTTGTTGAGACGCTGCAGGATGGCGCTGCCCGCCCCGGCTCCAGTGTTTGCGGACTCGTCGTCGGGCGCGGGCCTCTTGATCCCGCCCTCGGACGTTCCGGCGAGAGTTGCGTTAACATCTGATGGTCAGCAAGGAACAAGGCACAGGCCACTCGACACAAGACACTACTTACTTCCGAGAATGTTAGCACGCGCACCAGGCGCAGCGCCTCGTCCGCGGATGGCAGTGCCACGGCCCCGGGCGCCGCGGACAGTCGTACCGCCGCGGGCGGGGGTCGAGTCGCCTGACGTCGTGCCGGCGGCCGAGGCCTCCGCAGCTGGCGTAGCTGCGGGAGCGGCCGTGGGGGTCGCGGGTGCCGCTGCGGCCGCAGTTGCGGAGCGTGTGGCCGGTGCGGTGGGCTTGAAGGGCGTCGCGGCTGCGGACAACCCGGGCGCAGGTGAGGCCGCACCGTTGGTTCCAGTGGCCGCAGCGAGCTTGGCCTCGAGGTCGTTCTTCTGCCTCTCGAGCGTCTTCCTCGAGATCTCGGCAGTGCGCGCGCTCCGCTCCAGCGCCTTGATCTTCTTCTCCAGCTCCTCCACCTTCTTCTCCAGCTCGGCAACCTTGGCTTCGTCGCCGCCACCGCCAGCAGCGGCAGCCTCGGCCTTGGCCTCGGCGAGCTTGGCCTCGTACATGGTCTTGAGCTCGGCCTCCTTGGCGTCGACGGCGGCCTTGATGGCGGCCTGGTCTGTTCCGGCAGAGCCAGCAGCGGACGCGTTCGACAGCGCGGTCTGGTGCTCCGCGTTGAGCTCAGCCTCGCGCTTGGAGACGGCTGCCTTGACGGCCTCGTCGATCGCCTCCTGGCTCGGTGCGGCCGCGGCCTCGGCGCCAGCGGGCCCGGACGCAGCGGCGGCCTCGGCGGTGGCGAGCTTGGCCTTGAGCTCCGTGACCTCCTTCTCGAGCGCGGCGATCTTCTGGTCGAAGCCCGCACGCTCGCCGTTGAGGGTGCTGATGCGGGCCTTCATGCTCAGGTTCGCCTTGTTGACCTTGCGGACGTCGTTCTCGTATTGGGTCTCCTTGTCCTCGAGTTTCTTGGTCAACTCGTCGATCTTGGTCTGAATCTCGGCACTATCGCCAGATCCAGTTTCCACGGCGGCGGTGGGGGCGGCGGTGGGAGCAGCGGTGGGCGCGGACGAGCTCGCAGACTTGGCGGCCTCGAGATCCTTCTCGGCCTGGGTAAGGCGCTGCTGGAGCGAGTCGCGCTCGTCCTTGAGCGCCGTCTGGTGTGAGAAACGCTCGGTGACCTTATAACTCACCAATTCGGCGGCATCAGCCGTCGAGCTGGCAACGGCGCCAGCAGCAGCTCCAGCAGCCTGGGCCGCAGCGAGGTCGGCCTCGAGCTGCGATAACTTGGCATCCTTCGTCTGGTGCGACTGCTCGCCCTCGGTGATCTTGCCCTCGAGCTCGGTGATCTTGGCCTCGAGTGTAGCGATCTTCGTGTTGGCTTCTTCGAGCTCGGTCGTGAGCTTGGTGACCGCCGCCTCCTTCTCAGCCACGCTGGCGTTGGCGGCTGTGAGCTCCGTGACACTGGTCTGCAGCTCCTTTGAACGGCGCTGCCAGTTCAATCCGATGCGCTTCGCGTCGTTGATCTGCTGGGTGGCTCTCTCCAACTCGGCCACCTTGGTCTCGACCTCGGCAGTCTTGCTGGCAACAATTGTCTCCTTCTCGGCGCGGAGGGCGGCCGTTTCGGATGCGATACGCGCGTCGGCCTCGTCGGCCTTCTTCTGGGCCTGAGCGGCCTGCTCGCGGGCCTGGTCGACCTGAGACCGGAGAGTGGCACTGAATGTCAGTTGCAACTAGTGCCTTCGACTCACGCTTGGGTCTGGAGCTCCTCAACCCGCTTCTGGAGCTGGGTGCGCTCCTCTGCACGCGTGCGCTCGTTGGCGGTCGAGACGTTGGTGAAGTTCTCGATCGTGTACGTGAGCTTGGCACGCTCCTGCTGCACGGCCGCGAAGTCGGACTGAAGGCGAGCCTGCTGGCTCTCCCATAGCTCCTTCTCCGCACGAAGCTGCGCCGCCTCATCACGCAGACGCTTCTCGGCGGCCTGGTGGGACGCAACGTCGTCACGGGCGCGGCGGAGTTCAAGCTGCGACGAGCTGAGCTGCGCCTGCGCCTGGTGCAGCTGCGACTCAAGGTTGGTGTAGTTGGTCTTCTGCAGATCGAGGGTCGATGAGATGCTGCGCACCTGCTCTGGTCCAGTTAGCGGGGACCTGAATGACAACTTCTCACCTCTCAGATGTTCTGCGGCGGCGTCCGCCCTGGCCTGAGCCACCTCGGCCTTGCCAGCCTTCTCGCTCTGCTCGCGCGCCCGAGTCTTGGCCTCCTCCACTTCAGTGTCGGCACGGGAGCGGACAGCTGCGAGCTCAGCCTGAAGCGAAGCCACCGCATGCTCGTTGGAGTCGTCGTGGATGGAGTTGGAGCCAGACGCAGGCCAGTGCAGGCCCTCGCCCTTGGAGAGAAGCTTGGAGAAGAGGTCGCGCTCGCGAGTGACCTCAGTAAGCTTGGCAGAGGTCTGTTCGAGCTGCTCGCGCTGCTGCTCGATGATCTCGGCAGCCTGGTCGATCTCCAGCCCGGTTGCGGCCTCGCCCTCAGCACGCGTGGTTTCTCTGTCGCTGAGCTTGGATGCGAGGCTGCGAGTGAGGGTGAGCAGCTGGCGATTCCGCTGGAGGAGCGCGTCGAGCGACGCGAATGCAACGAAGTGGTCGGTGATCATGTCGCCCGACTCCTCCTGAGGCTGTGCCGTCGAGTGAGCGAGGCTTGGGTTGTCGCGGAGAGCGATTTGCCGCGTGAGCTCGCGAACCTGGTAGGCGAGGTCCTCGACGGTGGTCTGGTGGGAAGCCACCTCCTCCGCCAGACGTTTGGCCTCCGCCTCGGCACCGCGAGCCTGCTGTTGAGCAGAGTCGCGAGCAGTGATAGCTGCCGAGAGCTCGGCCGCGAGGGTGTTGGCTCGCTCCAAGGCCAGCTCGTGGTCCTTGCGCTGCTGGTCGAAGAGCGGTTTCTGCCGTTAGTGCATGTGACGATTTCCTGCGTACCTTCTCCATGATCTCCTCCCCAACTCGCTGGACCATGGCGTTCAATTGCTCGATTTCGGTCTTCGCCTTGGACAGTTCTTCTTGAAGCAGGACGTTCTGCGTCCAGACGTGGGTGTATGACTGCCTGTTTGCGCGTTGCTGGGCAGCGATAGTGGCTGTTGGGCTGTAGTCAAGGCTGGCATCGTTGGCGGACGTCAAACGGTCAAGGGCGAACTTGAAGTCGTCGGCGCGCTTCTTAGCGCTGGCAACCTCGCCTTCCAAGCGGTTGATCGTCTCCTCGAACGCGCGCTCCTTCTCGGAGAAGCGCCCGGCCATCTCCTCGAGCTCGGACTCGCGGTCCTGGACAGTGTCCCGCGCCTCGGTCGAGTACTTCTCCAGCAGCGCGTTCTGGGCCATGACGCGCTCGAGCTCGAGACGGTTCTCGGCCTTCTGCTTGGCAAGCGAGTTTGTGAGAGTGCGGACGTTCGCGTGCGCCTCGGAGAGCCTGGCTGTCTGGTCCTCGTACGTCCGCTGAAGGGCGTTGTACGATGACCTGACCGTCATGGCCTCAGACTCGACGCGGTCGCGCTCCTGCTGCAGCTCAGAGTACTGTGATTGCTAGTCGTTAGACGTTGATCTCGTGGCAGCAACTCACAGATGATGCGCGGTACTTTGCGAACCGCTCCTCGAGCTCCGTGTTCTGCGTGGTCAAGCTCATGACCTCGTTACGACTGCTCTTGAGGGCCTGGACGGAGCGCTGTTCGTTGAACTGCGCGTCAGTAGCTTTCGAGGAGGATGCCTACCTTGGCGGAGTCGGCGGCCATCTTGAGCTCGGAGACCTCGACGCGAAGGGTGGCAACGGTTTGCGACGCTTCGTTCTTTTGCAGACGCAGTCTGTAGAGCTCCTCTGGGGTGTGAGCGGCAGGCGATATCGAACAACGTACGGTTTGTTTCCGCAGCGCGTTCCTTCATTCTCTGCATATCCTCCGCGAGCTCAGCCTTCTCAGCCTCCACAGCCTGCTGTCAGCTCCCACTGCGCCGTTCAACTTACAGTGACGCGGCTGGTAGTGACGCTGAGATCGGCGGACGCTTGGTGGTGCGCGGATTGCACCTTGGCAAGCTGGTCGCGCAGCTGCGACGCGGTGGAGGCTAGCGCGTTAGCTCATCGCGCACCAGATGGCTTACCAGAAGCATCGCGCTCGTTGACGAGAGCATCCTTCTCCTTCCTCAGCTGCTCGACCAGGGTCTCAGACTTTGAGAGGGCAGCCTGAAGATCGGCGACCTGCTGCTCTCTCTCGACATCCGCCAAGACGTCCGAGGGCAGAGCGGAGGACGAGGAGGCCGCGCCGACTGCTGGAGCAGCGGACGCTGCTGGCGGTGTTGAGGTGCCGGCGGGGGGCTCTGCCGACATTGTGGATGGTTTGATCCCCACTGAACAAGGGATGGAGAGAGAAGAAGAGGATGGGAGAGAGAGTGATGGACCACCAACAAGACCAAAGCGACGGTTACGACATGGTTCAGTTCGTCACTCCAACTCCAATTACAAGCGGAAGCAATTTTGGTTATTGACATTTCAACTGCTTCCTAATTCTTTGGCGGCCTCCACCTGCTTTACGTAAAAGACTTGTTGCCGGCTGGAACGGGGACATGAAAGTCGACGTGTTGAGCGCGCGCGTCTCTTGTTGCTTCTCCATCTCATCTCATTCACCATGACTGGCGACGCTGGCCCACCAGGAGACGACCAGCCCCGCTCGGGGACCAAGTCCATCGCCGAGCTCCTCAACGACACGCTCGTTCCCCAGCTTGAGGACACCCACATCGACGACGACGACGACACGGACGGTGAGGAGGCCGACGCTGCGACCGGGGCAGGGGCAGAGGGTGGCGCGGGTGGCGAGGACGGCGGCGCCAAGAAGAAGAAAAAGAAGAAGAAGAAGAAGACCAAGGCCAAGGCGCCCGTTGTAAAGTGCGTTAGGCCGCGGCGTCGCTAACAGCAGGGAGGTGACGGCAGACGAGCTCGTCAACATTGTGCGGGGCAACATGAGCGCATCGCAGTCGGCAGGGGCAAGCAATGGTAGGGCGCCTTGGTGGCGGGGCTGACCGCAGACGACATCAGAAAGGCGCTGCAGGCTGCGGACCTCATGAAGCTGCTTGAGGGCCACCTCGGCGGGCCCCAGGCCGCCGCGGAGCACAAGGTGCGGCGCTGCGGGGCAGAGCGTGCTAACCCCAGTTCTGGAAGACGCAGCCCGTCCCCCAGAAGGAGGAGGACCAGGAGAAGGAGGGGGCGATCGATGAGCACAAGACGCCGGCCGATGTGCAGCAGGACCCTATCGCGCTGCCGGCTGGCTTCGAGTGGAGCATTGTCGACGTCAAGAACGACGCGGAGGTACGTTGCGGAGGTGGAGTGACTCGCGGTGAGCTAACCCCAGATCGACGAGGTGCACAACCTTCTGACGGAGAACTATGTCGAGGACGATGACGCCATGTTCCGCTTCCGCTACTCGCGCGAGTTCCTTCTCTGGTGAGCGCATTCGCCGCCGCGAAGCTGACGCCAGGGCCCTCACGCCACCAGGCTACTACAAGGAGTGGCACATTGGTGTGCGCGTGCAGAAGACGGGCAAGCTGGTCGGCTTCATCTCCGGTATCCCCGTCGAGCTGCGCGTGCGGAACAACACGTTCATGAATGCGGAGATCAACTTCCTGTGCGTGCACAAGAAGCTGCGCTCGAAGCGCCTCGCCCCGGTTCTCATCAAGGAGGTGACCCGCCGCGTCAACCTCGAGAACATCTGGCAGGCAATCTACACGGCCGGCGTGCGCATCCCCACCCCCTTCAGCACCTGCCGGTACTACCACCGCTCGCTGAACCCGGCCAAGCTCGTCGACATTGGCTTCTCACCGTTGCGAAAGGGCGAGACGATCGCGCGCCTCGTGCGCAAGTACAACCCGGGGGAGCAGACGAAGACGCCCGGCTTCCGCGAGATGGTGCCTGCCGACGTGCCCCAGGTCGCCGCGCTGCTGCGGCGGTACCTCGGCCGCTTCGACTGCGCGCAGCTGTTCAACACGGACGAGGATGTCGAGCACTGGTTCATCTCGGGCATGGGCAAGGAGGTCAACGGCAAGCGCGAGAACCAGGTTGTGTGGGCCTACGTCGTCGAGGTGAGTGAGAGCTGCCGGGCACGCTAACACCCAGGACCCGACGACCAACCTCATCACTGACGTGATGTCGTTCTACACCCTCCCGTCGACTATCATGCAGCACCCCAAGCACGACTGCTTGAACGCGGCGTACATGTTCTACTACGCGAGTGACGTCGTGTTTGCGCCCGGCGCGTCGTCGGACGACGCGTTTACGCACGACCTCAAGACGCAGAACCTCCTGGACCGCCGCCTGAACGACCTCGTCAGCGACCTCCTCGTCATGGCGAAGAAGCACGACTTTGACGTCGTCAACGCGCTCACCCTGCTGGACAACAACGTGTTCTTGGACGAGCAGATGGTGGGTTCGATGCCGGGACACAGCTGACAGCAGTTTGGCCGTGGTGACGGGGCTCTGGTACGTGACATGTGCGCTGACCTGACTGTGATACTGACGCTTCCCCTCCCTTCCACTTTCAGAACTGTAAGCTTAGAGTGGCTGACGCTTAGCTGACAACAGACTACCTGTACAACTGGTCCACAGCGCCAATCGACGGCGGCATGTCCACGACGGCGCAGCGCAAGTCCTCGGGTGTGGGCGTCGTCATGCTTTAGAGTTTCGGATGCATTGCCTTGCATAGCTGACGCGCCTTTGCGCCCATCACTGACCTCATGCATTCTGCTAATCCTCCAACCCGCGCTAGAAGTGCATATACAGCCCGCCAGGCAACTCGGGCCACTTGATGTGCTTGTTCGGCCACTCGTACCGCGGCGACCCGGGCGGGTAGTTGCACAAGCTGTGGACGCGGTACGTGGTCCAGCACTCGTAGCAGATACACATGCCCGTCGTGGTCCCGCACCGGGTGAGGATACACGGCCCTAGTGTCAGCCCACCCAGCAGGGACGCACACTGCCAGAGGCGCCCGCCGCAGGGCGGGAGCGTCGTGAGGCTCTTGAGGTCGTACGGCCCGCGGATGACGTCTGGTTCTGGCGCGCGCTTCACCTTGCTGAGGAGGGAGCCCATGGGTGGCAAAGGAGGAAGCGATCAGCCGAGTGTAAGGGCGAGGTTGGGCTCGCTGGTGTGCGGTGCGAGCTTATAGCCCGTCGCGGGGCGGCGTGCATTGTGCTTTGCACCGCGTGCGATACGGGGTGGCGAGAACACTCTGGCGGTGCTTCGGAGGCTGACGAACAAAGGGTCGGGCGGACATGTGTGCTGATGGCGATCCGTCTGTGCATGGGGAATGGGGCGATCTTGCCACCCTCGGACTGGCAAGCATGCATGTACTATGATTGTCACCCTACGCCTCCGCTGGACTCTTGTCGTTCTCGCCACTCTGTGTCCCACTCTTAGGGCTCAGCAGGTCGACGCGGAAGCTGCAGTGCGCACACCAGAAGATGTGTGGCGTCTCGACTTCGAACTGGAGCACACAGGGGCCTGTCATCAGCTCTTCCGGTGTGGAACTTACCCTCACTGTCGGGGCAGGTGTCGCTCTCCCTCTCGGCCTCTGCCTGCTGCTTGGGCTTGGCGTGGGAGTGCCTGAAGTACAGGTAGCTGATGACCGAGCCCATCGTAACTGGAGACGCCTGCTGTGGGACTGGCTGTTTTTGAGGAGTCGACGACATGTCTGCAGCTCAGATGGCGCGGTGTGGACAGGATGATAGTGAGGAGGGAGGTTAGTTGTGTTGTTCAACTGAGTCGGTGCGAAAACTGGGTGCATTGTGCAAAATCAGCCACGCCGCACTATCGGTACGAAAGTAGCCCAAGACGAGTGGGGCGAATGGCGGCAGTGAAACATGGTGGAGGTGCCATCAGATGCATTGTCTCGACTCGCTCTACATCGCTCTACTGGCGCGACACCTCGGGGTGAGGCTCCTTGCAGTACGGGTTGCCGTACGGGCAGGCGGTCGGCGCAGCAGGGTTCTGGCTCGGGAGGTGGGGGTTACCCGGCTACGGGGGCTGCGGCGACCAGAACCAGCCGGGCGGGGGCGCGAACGGGGGGGGGACGGGCTTGCGCTCCTCGCTGGCGGGCGGCTGGCCCGGCACGGGGAGGGGGCGGCGCTCGTACTGCGGGGCGTAGGCGAACTGCTGGGGCTGGGGCTGCGCCTGGGCAGCCTGCGTCGGCTGCACGATGGGCGGGGGGTTGCCGACGGGCACGAACTGGCCCGTGATGGGGTTGTAGTAGTAGGCCATCGTGGTGGATGGTGGGCGTGCAAGGGCGAGAGTGGGGGGTTTATATGCCACTTGGGGCTGTGGTGTGTCCCCATGGATTCTGAGGGAATCGGGGGACGCGTCAGCTGACATTGTTCTCGCTTCCCCTGTGTGCTAGTCGTTTGGGATCTTCTCGGTGGGTTTCGGCGTGCTTCTGCTCTCAATAGAACAAGGCCGTAAACCCTGTCGTCATCGTCACAGCCTGTCTCGGCCCCATCACTTCGGACTGCGCAGTGGGGCGAGACAATGGGAGGGGCAATGCCCAGCCCCTCGGTCTTACCAGTGTGCTTCGAGGGTGACGAGAATCTGCAGTCGGTGGAAGAACGGGCAGCCGCACTGAGTGAGCACACAGTCTAGTCCCAGCCCATGAGCAACCGGGCTGCTCCTCGTGCTTCGGAGTGAATGTGAGCTTGCACAGGTGCATGACATTACAGTAAAACTAGACAAAAATTGGAAGAAAGAATCCCCCTTTGCCGACGAAGCCGCAACCTGCTCGGATCGCCAAGCGTTGGGGGTGGGCGCCTGGATTGGCTAGACACCCACTCCCAACCTGGGTGCGCAGCAAACGTCATGACCCGCTCGACGGAGGGCAAGAGGGACTCAGTGACGACGCAGGAGGCCAGCTGAACGGTCTGTCCTCCTTGCTCTTGCGCTCATTGTGAGGCCCGTTGTCCTTGTGGTGCTTGTTCTCCTTCTTCTTTCACTCCTTCTCGCCGGTGGGATAGGGAACGGTGATGGCGGGAGGTGCTGGGTCAGTGGGGCGACTGATCGCCGCGGTGTTGCACAGGAGGGCGAACATCGGGTTGCTGGAGTAGGTGAGTAGCGGCTGCATGCGTAGGAGAGCCAGCTGGCCCTCCCCGCGAAGGGTGGTCCTCCACCTTTTACGGGTTGAGCGTAACAATGTGACCAGTGGCGGCGTCAAAGTACTTGTAAAAGGTCGCCTTTGAGGGTGGAGACAGCATGATGGGTGGGGTGACCGTATGCTACACGAGCACGTCAGCGCGGCCCCAGAATTTCGAAGGCTTCGGATGCTTCGAAGGGATGCAGTGTCAGCTGACATGCACTGGGTTCCCGCGATTGCGGTGCAATGAGCCTCTGTGGTGTGATGTAACAAGAGAAAAGGTAGAATTGTAGAAGTGCATGCAACTCTACAGCGGGGCGAAACACTATGTGATGCTGTGATCCTTTGAAGCGTCGATGACAGCCTCAAGGCCAGGGGATGAAAAGCCGTCGCACCCGGGCTAACCGCACGGGCACCCCAGCTAGTCGTCCCAGGCAGGGTTGCCGGGCGGGTACGACGAGTCTTGGTGGTGCGGCGGCTCCGAGACCGGGTCGGGGGTTGACTGCAACATCCAGACCCAGCCGGGGGGTGCGGGGAACGGGGGAACACTACCAGGAGGCGGGTTGTAGTATCTCGGGTCCAGGGGGTACGGGGTGAGCTGACCACCAGCGTCGGGCTGGCCACCGGCATTGGGGGTTGGGAAGGGCGGGCCCTGGGCCGGAGTCGAGGTCGTTGCCGGGGGCTGTCCGAACCGCTCGGTGGGAAGGGGCGAGCCCTCGGCCGGAGTCGAGGTCGGTGTCATAGGCTGTGCGAACTGCTGGGGTGGGGTAAACTGCTGGGGCGGGGTGCAGTGCTGGGACGGGGTGCAGTGCTGTGGCGGAGCGAAGTGCGGGGGCGAGGCGAAGTGCTGCGGCGGGGCGAAGTGCTGCGGCTGGGCGAAGTGCTGCGGCTGGGCGAAGTGTGGGGGTGGGGTGATGTGCTGAGACGTGGCGCACCACGAGTGCGGAGGCGAGACAGGCATGAACGGAGGCATCTGGCCCTGCTGGCAGGCCTGCCCCTGTTCCTGCTGAGGTTGAGCGAATGGGGTGCTTCGGCCGGTCGCTGTGTTGTAGTAGTAGGCCATCTTGGGCATGGAGGAGACGAGCGTCGAAAGAGCAGAGGTGAAATATATATCGCAAGCGCAGGGTGTGGCTATGGGCGCCAGCGCATGGGTTGCGGAGGATGGCGATGCGTAGAAGAGGCCAGCAGTAACTGAGATGGCGGTCTGCTTCGCATCGGCCAGGTGCAGCGTCCTTATGTTGCAAAGAACCATGGTATTGCGGCAGGCCCCTCGGATCACCACGGCGTCAAGCGCCCATCATTTCGGAAGGTGCGATGCGCCGTGACGAGGACCGAGCGGTTTAACCTTCCACCTTGGCCCATCACAAATTTGCTAACAATCGGGTGCAGTACGAGGTCTGACCTTGTTCGCACCACATGGAAAGGCGCAAAGCTGGTGCTACAGTGGCACTCCTGGGGGCGACCCTTGAATTGCAGACTGACGCATCAGTCAGCGGCACCCCTTTGGCCAGGGTGACCGGTTCTCATCAAGAAGCGGCAAACCCGAGTCACCCAGATACAAAAGCAATGCACAGACTTGGATTAACGGCGAGGTGCCCTCCAACTATGCCTGAGCAGACAACCGGGGGCTTTGGTCTGTCATAATATGCCATTGGAGGGTACAAGCGTGGTCGAGAAGTACGGGACCCACCCATGCAACGTGCGGCAGGCCCGTGCTCTACCTATGAGCCCGACCCCAGGGGGCCTCTACTTATCGAGCACCTTGTACATGGAGATTCTCCGTTAAGGTTACCACGAGCTATGATTCCTGGTTCACTGGCTAATCCAATGACTGTACGTTGAAGTATAGCTATTACAGGGAGGGATAGGCTATAGATGCTATGGAGGCGGGGCTAGTGGTTGGGGGATGGGCGCCGGGAGGGATCTCTTGGTACACGCCGAGCCAGGGCTGTTTAACGGCGGTCGCTGTTGGAGTGATACAGCGAAGCGATGCTGAGGTCGAGCTCGGCCCGACGCTCCAGCTTCTCCGCGAAGTGCTTTAAGTCCTCCGCCTGCTCCTTGATGCCGTGGTGCTGAGCCCGGGCCTGGGCCTCATGATCGCGGTTGGCCAGGTCGATCTGCTGAGCATGCGCCGCAGCCGCCTGCTGGTGCATGGCAACGTTCATCGCGTGCTGCTGAGCCTGGACGATAGCAGGGCTCTGCTGGGCGGCGACGACCTGCTGGCTGTGCATCTGCGCCATGACACCGGGGTGGTGGGGGCCGGGCATGAAAGTCGGCATAGCGCCCATGTACGGGTTCAGGGGGACCAGGAAGCTTGGAGCGGGCTGGCCTCCCTGCGGGAACATGCCAGGAGCGGGGATACCGGAGTGGAGGACGCCGGGAGCGGTGTAGTACGCCATCGTCGTTGGAGGAGTGAGGAGTGGTGATGAATGGGAGGTAGAGATGGGGTCGACCTATATACCGTTGTTCAGAGCCCGAGCGGGTCGGCTCGGTCGTCTACCCTCACTTCTTCTGACGCTTGGGATCGCTGACGGGGCCGCTGCAGTCGGGAAGTAGTGCGGGGTGAGGTCCAAGCGCCCAGTCATGGCCGCCTGTCAGCTGGTGTCAACGGGTGATCAGCATGTGCATTCGCCCGCCACGTTTGCGAAGCGACGCCATGAGTGTCGTGGAGAAGCATCTGAGCGTTGGGGGTTACTGTCAGGTGACGACACCACCATCAATCGGTCATCAGTTCGGACCATACAATGACACGACAAGACCTACAGTAGGAATTTTGTGTTAGCTCTTTACCCGTCACTCGCAGACTGGACAACAGGGGGTGCGCCACTAGGCCTGACTGCTGCCACTGTGGCACTCGTCGGGGCAAGTCTTGAGTGCATTCTGGCACTCAATTAGCGGCACCCCGCCCGGAGATCCGGGCTAACGGTTATCATCGAGAAGCGGCCAACCCGAGGCACCCAGATACATAGGCTATGGGCAGGCTGGGAACGGAGCACCCAAGTGAGATGCGAACACAGTGGCAACGAGGAGCGCAGCACTAGCCATAGGAGGGTATAGATTCAGTTAAGACTTTCACGTGCTCCTATACCTTCATTGGCTAAACATAGGTGCATGCTGAAGCTGGGAGAGGGTGGGAAGCGATGCTACGGAGTAATGCCGTGAGGAGACCACCCTCGTGGCTCGTGACTACGCGTTTGTGAAAGCAAAGCCTCGTTGAGGGTATTAGCGGCAAGAGGTGCAGCAGCTGCTAGAGCTGCCGGAGTTGCCGGTCTTGTGCGAGCCGCAGTGGTTGCAAGCATGGAACGTAGGCTTCTTGTGCTGGTACTTGGCCGTGTGCTTGAGCCTTGCGGCCATGTGCTCGAGCTCAAGCGCGTGGGCGCTCATGTCGAAGTAGGAATTGTGCTTTTGGAGCTTCTCGACGTGGTCGGCCAAGGCGGATGCCAGCTTAACCCCGCGGTCCGTCTCCTGAGGCGCCTGAATTCCCATCGAGTGCGTCTGCGTCCGGGAAACGACGGAAACGACGGGGAGCTGCTGGGTGTGCATCGTCGCTGCAGCCTGCTGGGGGGCGATGACGGATTGAGTGTACATCTGCTGGTACGCCTGGGGAGGGCCGGACATGGTCATGTACCCGCCCATTGGGGCCACGAAGTGGCCGACGGGGACGGAGTAGCCTTGAGCGGGAGCGGACTTGCCCTCAGGGGGATAGGAGATAGTCGGAGGGCCGGGGTGCGACATGTCGGCTGGAGGAGTGCGGAAGTGAGAGTGAAGGGAGGCAGGCGCGGGCACGATTTATGTATGCAAACAGAGACAGGCCAAGCCTGCTCGAACGTCCACCTTCACTTCTTCAGGCGCTTGGGATCGCTGATGGGGGCCGCTGCACGGGGGATAAGGCGGATTCACTACCAAGCGCGCAGTGATGCCCGTGATGGGCTGGGCGCCGACGGGCTATCAGCATGTGCATTGGCCCGCCGAGCTTGCAAAGCGACGCCATGACTGTCGTGGAGAAGCATCTGAACGTTGTGGGTTACTTCGCCGGCCGCATTGGAGGGCGAGGCCCACTGCACTCTTCCCCGTGCTGTAGACGAGGTTTCGTGCCCTTGTGTGGGCCCTTCACGCTTATCAGCTCTGCCGGCCATCGGATGCATGCTCCCGTTCCACGCCAACCTGTTCCTTCGCACCAACAAACTATGCATACGCCTACCCAGTCAAGCGGGTTGAGTGGCAGGGTGCTACGGACAAGAATAAGCTGGCCGTCCACCGGGTGGGCTGCCGAAGGGGCAGTTAGCCGCCACGATAGCGGGGACAGTGTGGTTCGTGGTGCTCACGGCGGTATCGGGGGCGAGTCGGCGGGTATGCATAATGAGCCTGCGGATAGCCGTACTGCATCTGCGGGTAGCGGTACTGCGGCTGTCCGTAGGGGCTCTGGGGAAGGGCGTAGGGGTGTGGCTGGGCGGGCTGCGCGTAGTACCCCTGCTGGTACTGCGGTGGGCGGTAGGATAGAGTCTCCTCGGTGTAGTACCATTGGTACTCCACGCGACGGCAGCTGAGACAAGAGCCCATGTTGGAAGGGGTGGGGAGCGAGAGGGGAGCGGCGAGGAGATATAGGTCGCCCGGGGAACGCTGCGATTGCAACTCTGATCAGGCGGTGAAGTCTGCGTTTGAGTACTTTGCTGCTTCGTTGGAGCCTGATGGAGCTGGACAAAGGCGGTCACTGAGCCACTTTGTTCACAGCGGCCGCGGTTGCGAGTGGTGTGCGCTTCCCTCGTGTCCCGGGGTAGTGTCACCAAGAAGATCATCCCATCATGCCGCCATCAGCCTCGATTTCCAGACCACTGAGTCCCATGCACCACGTCCCTCTACCCCTCCCACTGGGCTAGTAGTTGAGCAGCGCATACATCGTCCCGTCTAAGACTATGGTGACCCTATTCGCTGCGGGCAGATCTTAGCCACGGAGCTGGTAGGTGGTGCGGCAGGCGCTGCAGCGGAAGGTGCGTCCCTGCCAGACGAGGGCGCAGGTGCCTAGTGTCAGCTGACCGCTGGCTCCATAAGCTCACCGGAGGTCGCCCAGCAGGCGGGGGGCGGGTGGAGGCGGTCGATGACGAGGGGTGCGGGAATAGGGAGTTGGCGACGGCCCTCCTGGGGAACGCTCATGCAGCAGCCCATGTTGTGAGAGAGGAGAGTGGATTGAAGACGTTGGAGAGGAGAGAGTGAAGAGTGGGATCGAGGACGGAGGGGTTTATATGGACTGCAGAGGGGGCGAGGGAGGGGCGAGTCACTGTCAGACAGGGGAGCGGAGGAGAAGCTGGAACAAGGCAGACAGGGGGCTGTGATGGTGAGAAGCATGACGAGGAACAAACCTCCCCGCCTCGAGGCCGATGGCAAGGGGGGCAAAGGACAAGCAGCAATCACCATTGTCTGGAGAGGCCCTACAGTACTAGCTGGACACAGTCACTGCCAAGACACTCGAGGCTAGCGTCCCCGGCTGGCACAACAGATGATGCACCCCCCTCTTCCCCTTTGGTCCCGATCACTTGGGCACCGTTTGTTGCGTCCTCATGCGCTCAGCGGGTATTCTTGGGCCACTTGTAGGGCGTCGGTTCGGGGGCGAACATGCGCTCGCGGAGCGTCCAGCCCTGCTGGTAGGGGTCGTTGATGGCTGGGTTAGCTCTGCTAGGTTGTCACTCACTCTCGATGCCGAGGCGCTGGCGCGGAGGGAGGTCGTCCCACCCTGCAGGCTGGGTGTAGTGGGCGGGGGAGCTGAAGCAGGCGCCCATGGTGAGGTAGTGGTGAGATAACGGGAGGGGATAAGGCTTTAATGTGGATGTATTAGTCCTTGGGAATGGACAGGGTGCGAGTGTTCGGGTTGTTTGGCGACCAATATGATGAATAAACAATGACCTCTTGCCTGGTGGCGACTAGTGGTCCAATCCTTCCGAGTGCATTGTCCCTTCTATCTACCGAGCTGCGACACACTAGCGCCCCGAGACCTGTAGCGAAAGAGCCACTATTCCACCGTTATCCACCTTGTTGCTGGTGAACCAGGGCCCATCGTACGTGGGGAAGCCCTGGTCGGTGTTGAGCTCCCACGCAGGTGTGCCGTGGATGAGAAAGACCTTCTTGCAGCGCGGACAGTGCCAGCGCTCCTTCGGATGCTCGGGGAGGCGCTTGAGCTTGCATGCACCTGCTGTTAGGCTGGCCTTCTCTTCAGACTGCTCACGCTCAGAGAACCGGCGCGACGGACAGAGAGGCTTCTTGTCGAGGCTCGCGAGGCCAAAGAACTGAACGCCGCACAGCTTGTAGCTCTCCTCGTTAGAGGGGTGGATGGTATCGGGGGTGCGGGAAAGGAGGTTGCCCATGGTGCGAGAAGAGAGTTGATGGCAAAGTGGAGAAATGGGCGATGGGGAGGGTGCTTATCATATGTGGCGATCGGGCGGAGCGGAGCTGTGGGGCGCAAGGCGCTACGGCGCGAGGTCTGCGGAGCGAGTTGGGGAGCGAGGTTCGGTGGCGCGTCGGTGTAGACACACCGAGAAGATGGCCATACGAGAATCATGCCGATCCAAAAGCCAGTCGAAGTCAGTCGCGGAACAAGTCCTCTTCCTCGCCACTAGATCCGCCCGACTCTCCACCGTGTGGTAGCGCCGCTTCACGACGCTTCTCAGCCAGAACACAGAGATGAATTCATCGTGTCTATGTCCTTGGAGACTCAACAGTCGCCACTAGTCCTGGGCCTGGTACCACGCCCCCTGGTACGCGGGCCAGTGGTACCGGTCCTGGCTGGGGTCGCTCACGATATAGTGGTTAATGCAGCGGGTGCACCAGTGGCAGCCCGGGTTCGTGTTGTCGGGCACGAGGGTGCACGGGCCTGGAGTCAGCCATGTCGCGGGCGGACGTACCGCCGCCAGCACGCTTGAAACGACAAACAGGGGGGTTGTCGAGGTTCTCGACCTCGTAGTACTTGGCGTACGAGGCGTGCGGGTCGCGGTAGGGGCCGGCGCGGGGGGTGCTGATGCAGGAGCCCATGATTGCTGGGTGGGGTAGGGAGCAGGGGAGGCCGCGCGACTTATATCCCATGCCGAGCGGAGCGGGAGGGAGCGAGAAGGTGGTGTTGATGGCACTGAGGGGTCGAATCAACAAGAATGTAGCCGAAAGGGGAGCCTGCCGCACAATGGACCCGCGCGACTGGTGATGGATCACAACGTCCAGTAGGACGTGCGGAAGATCAATAGCCGGCCGCGCGCACTTCGATCGACGACTGCTCCCATGATTCTCAGAGATGATTACATCGATTCGCGTGTGATTTCTGTTGGGCTCTCACCGAGTCTCTGGTGCTGCTCTCCTTGTGGGAGATTGCTGACTTCATGCAAGTCGTCTGTTACCGAGAGAGGGGGGACAATGGACCAAGTGGCACGAGTCGCAGGTACACACACCACACACGCACTTCCGGGACGTCACCCGGGGCGGCGGCGCCACACCTTTCCCAGCGGCAGGGGCTGGATAGCTAAGATTTAAGCAATAGGCGACGACGCAGTATGGAAGTATCGGCAACAATGCTAGCATGCAGGTCTATGAGGGACACGACAGACAATGCAAAATATGGAGAGAAAGCAAAGCGAACGAATCTTGGGTGTCGTGGTGGTGTAGTCTACCACAGGTCCCACTGCCAGACGTTGTCGTAGCCCTTGCCGCAGTTCTCGCAGTAGTGGTGAGGCAGGCCGTTGATGGGGTTGACGCCCACGTTCGAGCGTAATATGCTGCACTTGCCTGCCGTCAGAGGCACCCTCTTGGCCACTCACGAGTGTTGTTGTAGAAGCTGCAGGGGGCGTGGCCCATGGTGGGGATGTCGCGCTGGTAGTACTTCCAGCCCTTGGTCTGGCCCTCGGGGTACTCGTACGGCTGGGCGTAGTAGATCGCGTGGTGGCGGCGGTTGCCAGGGATGAGGTCGTCCAGGTAGAACTGGCGGCTGGTGCAGTTGCCCATCTTGGTTGCTCGGCGGGAGGTGGTTGTGAGACTGAGAGGCGAGAGAGGTGAAGCGAGGGTGAGAGGAGATGAGGACACTGAAGCAGGAGCGAGAGGGTCGGGCATGGCTTTCTTGAGGGAAATCGACAAGCTGTGTTTACTCTGAGAAACAGGTGTGTCTCTCACTCGCAACAATGAACACGGTTTCCTCGCCCTGAAAGCCACAGAGACGAGTTCAGCACTCACCATAATCACTGTGTGCACGAAATGCGGGACAATGGACCTGAGCCAAATAGGTACTGGGCAGTGCTTAATCACACCCTATCCAGTTGCTGAGACAGCAGACCGTCTCGATGCATGCGCATCGGCACCATACGTGATGCATTTTCCCCCCCGACCAGGGTGGACGGCCTCCACCGGGTGGCGAAACCCACGAGGGCCGTGCCTGGCTCACGTGACCTGGCTGAGATTTTGAAGATTGCCCCCCTGCGACCTGTTCACACCGAGGAGGTCATCAACATCCACCACTTTACCCAACCATCCACCTCGACATGGCGTCAGCGACGCCAGACTTTGGGACGCAGCTCGCCAACGTGCGGCGGCTGACGTCGTCCACCCTCGCGCACCAGGCCAAGCCCGCGCAGCTCCTCACCGCCATCGAGACCACCATCTCATCCACGCTCCCCGGCTCCAGCCTCCCCCACTCCTCCACCGCCTACTTCACCGCGCTCCTCCAGTGCCTCGAGAAGGCATGTGCGGACGAGATCCTCCCCGGGGAGACGGGTGAGGAGATGGCCGAGACGGAGAACATGAGCGGCGGCGGCCTGATCCCGGCCACGCTCTACCTCCTGGCGATCGTCGTGCCCGAGACGCCCGCGCAGGTCGTGCTCTCCAAGCTCTCGCCGCTCCTCGAGTGCCTCCTCCCGCTCTACCCCACTGCTCTCGAGCACCCCCCTCCCCTCCGCTCCCTCGTCCAGATCTGCACCAGCGCCATCCTCTTCGCGACGCCCGGCCTCCTCGGCTCGTCCCCGCTCCTCAAGCGCGCATGGAACTACCTCCTCGAGCTCAACCTCGACCCGCGGCCCAAGGTCCGGCATCTTGCGCAGGAGGGTGTCCGCAAGATCCTCATCACCCCCGTGCCCCCGCGCGTTACCCCCGGGGCGCACCCCTACCTCCCCCGCGCGCGCGACTGGGTCACCGGCGTGCTCGAGGAGGACATCCGCTCGGGCGGCTCGAGCAAGGCCACCGGCAAGGGCAAGAAGGCGCGCTTCGCCGACGCCGAGGACTCAGAGGGCAAGAAGGCGATCTGGGTCGTGCAGGGGTTGCGCGGCTGGGTGGCGGTGTGGGGCGACGACGAGCTCAGCAAGCTCTGTGGTCTGCTCCTCGCCCTCCCTCCCCATCCCCACCTCACCACCCAGGTGTACTCGCTCCTCGCGCACCTCCTCTCGCCCCCGCCAGCGGACCAGCACGCCGCCAAGCCCGCCGTCATGACCAACCTCCCCAAGATTGTCGACTCGCTCCTCCAGTCGCCGCCCGAGCTCGGCTCGACGGACATGGCGTCGTACCTGTCGGCGCTCAGCTCGGCGCTCATCAAGATGGTGCTTCAGGACCCCGCCAACCTCGGCGCGTACCTCCCCAAGGCGTTCAACCTCATCTTCAACGAGACGCTCCTGGCGCCCTCCGCCTCGGCCGCCGTCTGCACTGCTGCTGCCGACGCCGTCGCGAACGGCATTGTGCGCTACTGCATCACGGACGAGGGCATTGTCGCCGCGATTGACTTCATGCGCCGCGGCTCGCACATGCCCGGCGCGCGCAAGAAGCAGAAGACACCGTTCCTCACACGCCTGCTTGGCGCGCTCACCGAGGCCCTGGACTCGCACGCTCTCCGCATGAAGTACCTCCTCACGATCCTCGCTGCCCTCATCTCGCGCCTGCGTCTCCGCATTGCCCCTGGCGAGGCCAAGATTGACCCGGCTGGCCGCGCCGCGACTGCTGCGGAGGAGCTCCTCCTCCCTCTCATCCAGGACGTCGGAGACCTCCGCGTGCAGCCCGGCTTCGACTACAAGGACAAGGTCGACGACGTGATCGGTATGGCCATCGAGGTCATTGGCGTGGAGGGTGTGCTCAAGGCACTGCCGCTCAACATCGAGCCTGACGCGTCGGGCCGCCCTCCCCAGCCTGGCCGTGCCCATCTTCTCCCCCTTATCCGCACGCGCACGACCAACGACTCGCTCGGCTTCTTCGCCGAGTACTTCCGCCCATTGTCCGAGCGCATCTTCGAGCGCAAGGTCAAGGCTGAGGACGCTGGCAAGGATGGCGAGGCCAAGGTCTGGGAGACCATCGTCAGCCAGATCTGGGCCTGCCTTCCCGGCTTCTGCGACATGCCCCGCGACCTCAAGGACGTGAGTGCCTCCATCTGAGCATCGCTAACCTACAGGGCCTCACCAGCCAGTTCCTCAGCCTCATCACCAACCTCCTCTACTCCCAGCCGCTCCTCCTCTCGCCCCTCCTTCGCTCGCTTACCGCGCTCGTCACCTCGACCGAGCGTCTGATGGGCTCGTCGACGGACCCCGCCGAGCTGCGCAAGCAGTTCGGTGTCGACCAGGAGGGTGCCAAGGCGGACCTCGTTGCCCTCAAGGCTCTGGCGAAGGACATGGTCGGCGTGCTCCTCAACGTGTTCAGCTCGACGCCACGCGAGCAGCGCGGCATGGTCGGCGACGTGATCGCCGCCTGGGTGCGCATCATGGACCCCAAGGATGTCGTCGAGACGTACAACACGGTCACGAAGCACCTCGGAGACAACCTTACCTCGTCCAAGATTCCCGGCCCGGGCGCGTCTCCCATCTCGCACACCATGCTGGACCTGCTCATCATCTTCGTCCCGAACCTTCCGGCTGCCCAGTCGACGTCGCTCTTCGCTGCGACTGCGACCGAGGCTCTGCTCCTGCACTCGGATGCCACAGTCCAGAAGAAGGCGTACCGTCTCCTCACCCGTCTCATCGAGGCCGGCAAGCTCGGCTCGGCCGCCAACGGTGATGGCCTCGAGGTCCTCGTCCAGAAGCTCAACGAGGTCGCGGTTGGCGTTGGGCCCGGTGCCCAGCGTGACCGTCTCCAGCTTCTCGGCACCGTTGTCGAGGCTCTCCCGAGCGACCGCCTGCACCTCATCCCCGAGCTGCTCTCGGAGGCCGTCCTTGGCACCAAGGAGACCAACGAGAAGGCGCGTGACGCCGGCTACGACCTCCTCGTCCTCATGGCCCACAAGATGTCCAAGGGCGGCGAGGTCAAGCAGCAGGTTCCCATCGACGAGGACAGCGAGGAGATGGAGGAGAACACGGTCGCTGCCAACGTCCAGGAGTACATCACCATGGTCGGTGCCGGTCTCGTTGGTGACACTCCCCACATGATCTCGGCCAGTATCAACGCCCTGTCGCGCCTCCTGTTCGAGTTCAAGGACGACGTATCGAATGACCTCATCTCGGAGCTGGTTAAGACCATTGTCCAGTTCGTTGGTTCCAAGAACCGCGAGATTGTCAAGTCGGCGCTCGGCTTCGTCAAGGTCGCCGTTGTTGCCCTGCCTGTCGACACTGTCGAGCCCCACCTCGGCGAGCTCGTCCCCGCACTGCTTGGCTGGGTTCACGACCACAAGAACCACTTCAAGTCGAAGACGGTCCACATCTTCGAGCGCATGATCCGCAAGTTCGGTTACGACGCGGTGTACAAGAACGCGCCGGAGGGCGGGGAGCGCAAGGTGCTCGAGAACATCAAGCGCCGCAAGGACCGCGCCAAGCGCAAGAAGGCGGCGGCGGAGAACGGCGGTGACGACGATGACGAGGGCAAGCCCAAGCA
>JAMALN010000600.1:0-23845 GCA_023630115.1 Cutaneotrichosporon sp. PK4640 | reverse complement strand
AGGTCTGAGAAGGTTTGATGCGGCCGTCATCTGAGACGAGTCCAAATCTTGAGCCCGCTGTTGTTCGTGCGACATTGTGGGTGTGGGATGATGGGGATGGAGTGTGAACGAGATGGCGATGGCGATAAGTGGACGGAGGGGACGGGGAGGCGATGACGATGGGAGGGGAGGGAGGGATGGGATCGAAGATGGAGGGAGGGAGGCGACAGCCGGGATTTGCGAGAGCGTGTCCGAGTGTCCGTGGGTGAGTGTGGGCGACGATCACGATGCGGTAGTCCGGACGAGAGTGACCGAACGAGGGAATGATGGGCACAGATGAGAAGAGGAAGAGGGGAGGGGCGCCAGCGCCACGGTCGTTGATGTGTTGTGCGATGTGTGTGTATGTGTAGAGGGGGTTGGAGTGGATGGTGTGGTGGTGGATGAGAGTCGACGGGTGGGCGCACAGATCCAAAGTGGATTGACGGCGACGGCGTGGTGGGGTGGTGGGGGGGGGGGGGGGGAGAGGGAGGAGAGGATCGGAGGGGATCGACAAGGGGGAATGAACAAGAATGATGCGCCCAACGTCAAGTCCAAAGGGGAAAAGACACCATCAAGTGATCGTCGGTCGTCGGAGGGGGTCGAGGACGAGGGCACAATGTCCAGAACCACAACGAATGCGCGCGCGCGACAAGCGGGTAGAGAGGGCGAGGGCGTAGACGTTAGGCGTTTGGCGGAGACGTCGGGGGGAGTGAAGGGGGAGGACGAGTTGAATGCAAACGAATAGGCGAGAGGGGGTGCAAGACAAACAAGTTTGAGGCGTGGAGGGGGTTGATGGGAAAGAGAATGCGGTGGTTAGCGCCAGTGTTCCAACTGTGGGAGAGGGTGAAGGGGAGGGGGGGAGTGCAGGGGTGGAATGGGGGGGATGAATGGATGAATGACGGATAGCGCGTGCAAGAGGGAAGAGGAACAAGAAGCAAGGCGCGAGCGAGAGGACGAGGTGGTGAGTGAGATGAATGGAATGGGAAAAGGGGGTACGGTCGCTAGATGATGCGCAGGAACGAGAAACATGGGACTGCGCTGGCCGCCAGTGACACACTGACCACCAACCACACTACCCAGTCCAGCAACAACCAACGACCCTTCTTCTCCCACTAGAACCCAAACTCGACTCCAAACAGGGCATGGCGGCGAATGGCGCACTTGACACCCCTAGCAGAGCACACAACAAGCATCGCAGCGAGGCGCGAGGCGCTGTGCATGACCGGGCAAGAGGCATGAGGCGTGAGGCATGAAGCACACCGAGGGGTGCCGGAGGTGAGTGCGCACGCGCGCGCGACCTATGGGCTGGGCGATCGATCCACAGACCCAGTGGTCGACCTGTTTGGGTCCCAATGTCTGTCTGTCTGCCTTGCCTCTGCCTTGCCTCTGCCTTGACCTCCCCTTTGGTCAGCCAACCGCCACCAGCCGCCACCTGGCGCACTGGCGGTTGGCTGCTGGGGCAATCTCAGCGCAGCGGCCGCCGGCTGACCGGCTCGCAGCGGCGCCAGGGCTTCGAGGCGTCTCGTGCTTCCATACGAGGTCCGTGCCAGCGCCCACCCTTGTAATATTGTCTCTGGGACCTCCCCTCAATGTCTCATCCTTCGAGACGAAGGGGAAGAGCAAAGCGGCCCAGGTGTAAAGGGGAGAAGGGAGGGTTTGTGGATGGATGTGTTTACGAGGTGCAGGTGGTGGCCGTGCTGAATGCCAAGGCGGCGGCGATTCCCGCGCGTTCGTCTGCGACGATCACGCCGACGACACCACCGCCGATCCTCGACCGATCCCCCTCCTCCCCGGATCCCCCGTCCCTCCGCCCCCGGGCCGCCCCGTGTCACGGCTAAACTTCGTCATCCTCCCATGTAGATCTCTTTGAGACTCCATGTCCCGTCCTCGAGCGCCTGTGCAGGCGCACACTCGCATCTTGATCTTGTCGAGATGCACGCGTATCGATGCAAGCAAGGAAAGGGTGGAGAACAGGGAGAAGAGGGCTCTTGTGACTCACCGATTCAGGCGCGCGGGGTGTGGATTGGGTCGCACTCGTTTACACGAGGGAGTCGAGTGCCGGTAAAAGGGAGAGGGTTGGTGGGCAGTGGGAAACCGGTGGCCAAGAGGGCCGAAACCGGGGGTGGGGATGGGATATCCCGATGCGCGCGAGTGTGGATGGATGTGGCGAGTGTGTGGATGATGTGGAAGGAGATGACTCTTGCGAGATGCGAAATGGAAGAGGCGGTGTTCTGCTCAAGGGGGGGTGGTGGGTAAGAGAAGGGAGGGAGGGTAGGGAGGGTGAGATGGAGGCGGAGGGCGAGGGCCGAGGGAGGAGGGAGGAGGGACGGAGCAAAGTTGGGGGAGAGTGTTGGTTGGGTGTGGTCTGGGTGGTGGTGGATGGTGGACCAAGGGCGGGGGAAACAGGAACTTGTTCGGTGTGGGGGGGGGGAAGCAGGAGGGAGTGCAGGTAGCAGACGAGAGAAAGCGTCTAGGGGTGCAACGCCAGAGGGATGGTAGATCCAATGACGGAAGTGACCGAGTGACCAAAGTGACGATCGCTTCGCACGACTCCGCCCGGCTCTTGGCCTCTTGCGAATCCTTGTTCTTAGCAAGAGCCGTAAACCTTAACTAGGCCTCCAGTCCGACAACGTCCCAAATAGCTCTCTTAAGGGTGCGACGATCACTCGCGGCAGCACGCGGTCGTCGATGCAATGCTACGCTGGGCGGGGAGGGCGGCAAGGGGTAGATGGGTGGGAGTCGTGGTGTGATGGGAAGGCTAAGCCGTGGCGTAGGTGGCAAAGGTCCTAGTGCAGCGTCGTAGTTCTTGCCGCAGCCGGGGAGGACGGGCGAGGGGGAGGGGGTGGATGGGGAGAGGGACCGACAGGAACAGGTCTACAGTGGCCGGATCTCTCGATCGCAATGTAGTGCCGGATGCTCGGGCTGTCCACAGAGTTCGTTTGCCGATGCTAGTCCGAGCTGTAACCAAGGCCTGCCAATCGGTGCGGTGCCGGACGCGCAAGCGAGGATGATGAAAGCCGAGTGTGATGGAGTGTGATGGAGAGGACAAACAGTCGTCGCGTGGGGACGGTGATCAGCGGCCAATGTCGGGGCTGGGGTGTGTGGAAAAGCGGCGTCGGGGCGGGATGGGTGGCGGCCGTGGCGGGCGTCTGTGTGTGTAGGGTGTGGTTGGGGAGTGGGCAACGGAGACAGCGAGGCGGCGAATGCGTACGAGGTGAGACGGAGACGGACGGTCGGACGAGTAGTGGGCCGAGGGTGAGGCTGGTGTTGATTCCAAGGATTTCCGCGCGGCGAACGCTCGTGAACTGCTGCATGCAGGACTGGACCGACAAGGACCTTGACGCCGCGACGATCCACCCCTCCTTGCTGGCGTGGGTGGACGGGTGCCGGCGGGGCAGAAGCAGGGTCACTCTGCCCAGGTGGCATGCTAGGGTGGCACCAGACGATGACCAGCTGCCTGCAGGACATGGCAGGCAGGATGCAGGGCGCGCGACGCTCAATTGGGCCTGGCTCGCTTCAGCTCACACGAGGTTTGGAACGGCCACAGAGAAGAGAACATGGGTCAAGCGGTGGCGGCAGGGAATGGACGGATGCAGGGTGGCAGGGGTAGGGCGCCAGGCAGCGGGCAGCAGGGCAACTACGGGCCGAGGTAAAGGGTGCAGATGGCCTGCGGGAGATGCTAGATGCTGCCACACCTGCTCAGCCAGTGGCTTGCCCAATCCGCGCAGCACGCCAAGAAGCTTCTCCTCGGCATGCACCTCCCGGCGTTTACGGCGGGCGTCAGCCAGACCTCGTCAGGGAGCTGGGAGTCTCCGTGTCGTCTCTAAAGCTAGAGGGCTAGACGCGGCTATGCACGGCGTCAGCCTCTCCCTATACTTGATGCTTGACACTACACTACTCTACCAGCGACTTTGAACCAGGCAGATCTCGATCTCCGTCCGCCCCCGGGCCGCCGCCAGCACTGCCGCTCCAACAATGAATGAATCCCACGGGCCTGGTGCCGGGCGTGCCGTGCCGCGTGCCGCTGCGCAGGCGATCCGACGATCCGGCACCAGATCTGCATCAATCCCCACGATCTGCACTCGCAGATCACCGCCCGTGCATTCACTAGATCACTAGGGCGCTGCCGTTGAATCGCGCACTTGAATCGAGCACGCCACCGCCGAGCCCTGCTGATCCGAATTCTGCAGATCTCCCATTGCATCGGCGCACCCGAGTGACCATGCAGATCTGGCGATCAGCACATGCCCGAAGCGCAGCACATGGCAGGCCCCAGGCCCCAGGCCCCCCAGCGGCAGTGGGCAGAGGTGGAGTGGGAGAGCCGAAACCTTCGCCACAGGCACCTGCACGCAGGCACGTCCGGGATTCCGGGGTAAGCTGGGGACCATGGGGGAGGCTGTGCAACAGCATTTAGCAGCGGATGTGCGGAGTCGCAGCGGAGCTCGTGAGGCGAGGTGTGGCGAGGCTGACATGCCTTCTTCGGTACGCACCCCCTGCAGGGCGGAATGTCCGGCCGTACGCTTTAGGCATGCACCGGACGCTGCTCGCCTCTGCCGATCGCAGACGAGCGTGGGAGTGATCTTCGCGGGTGCGCGGGTGGGGGGGGGGGGGGGGGCATCTACAATCCGGCGGGCGCACACTGCGGCGGATCGGCGGGAGGACCGTCTATCTCCTCCAGGCACAGGTGACTCACCCGCGTCATATTTACCCGCTTTGCCGCTTACCAGATCGCCAGTCGGGGGTTTCGTGAATGAGCCGCCCAGCCGCTGACGCACTGAATCAGTCCGTGAGGCGATCTGCGCGGGTAGCGTGGCCGCCACCGCCACAGGAGGGCCTTTTGCTGTTGACCTGGCCTCCTGGCGGTCTGCATCCGTCAATTGTGCCCTGGGGCCGGAGAAGCCTCGCGAGATTGGGCAGGGCCGGACGGACTTGCGGCGGAGAGGGGCAGGGCTTGGGAGGGATCAATGGAGGGGAAGGGAAGACGATGGGCAGGGCTCGTTGGGCTGATGGGCAGGGATGGGTCATGTTTGTGGCAGGGTGAGTCACTGGCCAGGCCGTCGCTAACACCTGGATGCTGCATGCCTGATTATGCCTGAACGTCACGCGAGGGCGGTGGGTGGGGGAGGAGGGGCTTGGCTTGAGAGGCTTCGGAGTGGAACTGGGAACGGAGGGGACTCTGCTGACGGAGGGGACTCTGCTGACCATTGAAGGGTGGAGATGTCAGCTTCTACATGTATTGCACTAGCTGGCGAAACTGGCGAGTGGATCTGCATTCCAAGGCCCGGCGTCTGGAACGAGAGCCGTTGCGTCGGCGAGTAGTCGGCGCGTTTCACTCGACCCGCAGCAGGGACAGTCGGGCCGATGGGGCGGGACGAGGGAGTGGAGCGCGTTTCACTTGAATTGAAGGAATGGGCTAGATTCTGCTGATCTGCTGAGAGCCGACACCAAACTCTGTGCAGTCGGACCTCGGGCCTGGGATTCAGTACTAGCTCGGAATGTCGTCGGCGGCGCCGCCAGACTGCGCGGCTAACTTTGCATAGGGTCTACTAGAAGCCGGGCGCGGGGCCGCCGGTGCGCGCCGGCGGCTCAAAGTCGATGTTGTCGGGGCGGCGGTACTCGCCCAGCATGACCTCCTGGTCCATGCTCACGTTGAACATCATCTGGTAGTACACGTCGTTGAGCTTGAGCGTCTTGCACTGGGGTTAGTTTTGCCGGGGTGGAGCTCACATTCGTGCCTGTCGCGGTGACGTTGAGGCGCACGCTGTCGCGCAGCTCCTGCGCGCGCAGCGGCTCGGCGCCCTCGATGCGGTTCGCGGCGTGGTGCAGCGTGCGCCCGACCACGAACCAGAAGTTGGGCGCGAGCAGGTCGTACCCCTCGAGCTCGGTGTCGCCGCCGTCGATCGCCGCCTGGATGCACCGCGTGGCGTTCATGCCCGCCTCGATCATCTTGTCGCGCGCCTCGGCCTCCTCGGCCGGCGAGGGCGCGTCGAGCTCCTCCTTGGCGTACAGGAGCATGAGCGCCGCGTACATGCACATCCAGTTCTGGTTCTCGGGGCCCTGCTGCTTGGCCTCCTCGGGGGTGGTGGGGGTGAAGGGGCGCATCGTCGCCATGTGCCGCCGGGAGATGCGGAGGAGGCGGGCCGTCACGTCCGGCGTCGCGACCGAGGGCGCGCGGTCGAGCTGCCGCGACGCGGCGTACGCCAGCGCCAGCGCCTTGACGCGCGACGCAAACTTGCCGTCCGTCGGCGCGCTGTGTACCCGCTCCGTGAGGAAGTCGATCAGCGTCGTGTTGTCGCACAGGTCCTCGTCCGTGTCGTAGCTGTCGCGCGGGAGCGGCGTCGTCGTCTCCTCGAGCGCAATGTCGCACGGCCAGTTCCACCCGAGGCCATTCACGCAGTCATTGATCCACACGGACCAGCTGATGTCAGCTTGCGACAGTCACAAGGAAGCTCACAAGAGACGGATGCGCTCGCCGACGTCCTGCGCGTCGCTCGGGGGCGGCACAATCTGCCCCTTGGCGCGGACGAGGCGGGAGCGGATCTCGCGGTGGAGCCGCACCGCGCGGTCGGCGGGCCGCTTCTCCGGCGCGACGAACATCTCGCCCACGCCGCCGAGCTTGCCGAGCCCAGTCGCCCAGAGGAGGGAGCAGGCGGTCGAGTTCTCGTTCCACCCGTCGACGAAGCGGCCCGCGGAGCTGAGGGCGAGGGAGCGCAGTGTCGCCGCGCACACGAGGTCGAGGACACGCGGGTCGAGCGTCGACAAAGCCTGCTGCTGCAGCGCGCGCGAAGGCACGCACACCGTGTCCGTCACGATCGAGATGGTCTTGTGGTGCGAGAGCGTGGGGTTCGGCGAGAACGGCATGAGCGTCGGCATCAGCGCGAGCAGGAAGGCCGGGTGCGGCTGCCCGCCGGGGCCGCGGCCCGTCAGCCGCGCCCAGAGGTACGACGGCGAGATGAGCCAGTGGACGAAGGAGGCCTTGGGGGGGTTGAGGAATGCTTGGATTCTGCGTTAGCCCGTTCCCTTCTAAGCTTACAGATGGGCACAGATCTTCTCGCCGACGCCGCCGCGCTCGTGCCCGATAATGGCCTTTACGATCTCGTCCGCGATCGCCTGCGGCTCCATCCCGTCCCAGGGCATGCGGCCGTCCGTGTCGGCCGCGGCCGCGTCCGCGAGCGTCATGAGGTCGGGTTCCTCGTTGTGCTTCCCGCCCGGGGTGAGGCTCATGTCCGCGAGCGTGAGCGACGAGTGCTCCCCGAGCCCGAGGAACGCGAGCTCGACGCCCGCGCTCGGCGCGTCGTGCATCGCGTGCGCCTGCACCCCCTGCGCGGTGAACAGCCCGTCGTGCGGCTGCACCGGCGCCTCGCGCGGCCCCGCCGCGAGCTTGTTCTCCAGCTCGTTGACCTTGTCCTCGAGCAGCTTCATCCGGCTCCGCTGCTTCTTCTGCGAGTACACGCACTCCCGGTTGCTGCGGCGGCACGCGGCGCACTGCGGCACCTCGGCCGTGCACTTGAGCTTGCGGCGCTTGCAGAACTCGCACGCGCCGCCGCGCGTCAGCATGTGCTGCCGCGACGTGCCGGGGCGCTTGGGGCGCGGGGTGTCGAGCGGGAGCGGCTCGAGCGGGAGCGGCGCGTCCAGCGTCTCGGCCATGTCGAGGGACGCGTCGATGGCGGGCGACGCCGACGCCAGCGTCTCGGGCTTGTCGGCGGGCGTGCCGCTCCCGGATCCCACGGCCTCGCCCCCCTCCGGGAACGTGCCCAGCTCGATGCTGTACCCCTGCTCCGAGTTGAAGAGGTTGGAGAGCGCCGCCGACGCGGCCGCGCGGTCGTCCTCCTTGTGCTCGCTGTCGAACATGTGTTCGGCCATGATGGATGCGCCGGATGGAATGGATCGATGTCAACAACGGAGACGTGCGAAACATCTCCGCAGCCGCTCTGGCGGAGGTGGTGGCGTGTCCGAGTCGTCCCACACCCACGTGACGCACACGTCATTAAGATTGATAAGCCTGCTGCCCCGGCTAATTACGGTGGCGACCGCCGCTTACTTGATGGCGAGGAAGAGGCCGATCCCATGTCTCGCATGTCTTGGCGCTTTCAGAACGTGCACGGGTAAGCCATACCTTCGCCACTCGCGGGGACCCGCCCATGCCCGCGACCATGCTGCACCTGTAGCCCGTAGCCTGCAGCCTCGTCAGGACGCGCACAAGCACGTTTAATAAGCGTGACAGCTAGGCCCGCGTTCTCACGGATCTGTTCGAGACCGCGGTCATGTGCTCGGCTCCCATCCGCAGCACCGCGCATTCCTCAGTGGCAAGTGGCCTCATCAGCACCGCAACTTCTCCATCTTCCGTCTCTCTCTCTTGCCTCTCCATCTTGACACTCTCCCGTTGACAATGCCAACATGCCGCCCGACGAGTCCGGCCTCCCCTCCCACACGCACCACCCGCACCCGGTGCAGACGACGGCGCCGCCCACGCGCACCTCGGACGTGAGCCTGAGCTCGACGACCATCGTCGCGCTGGGCATGGGCTTCATCGGGGCCGCGCTCCTCGTCGTCGCCATCACCGTGCTCATACGGGTGGGCATCGTCGCGCGCGCGGTGCGGCGCGAGCGCGCACGCGGCGAGACGGCCGACTTCGCCTCCATGTGGCAGCGGTACGGCGGGGTGTGGGGGCTCCTCTTCGCGCCCGGGCAGGGCGTGGACTGGACGCCGGTGCGGGTGCGCCGGCGGCGCGTGGGCCCGCCGCCCAAGATGTGGGATGTGGATGTGGGCAAACTTGAGCCGGAGGACGAGTTCGATCTGGACAAGGAGACGCAGGTGAGAAGGAAAGAAGACGGGTTGCTCACATCAGCCGCTCGCCGCCGCGCCCTACTACGCCCCCGGGTCCAACGTGCCCGAATGCGCGTTCTCCGTGCTCGTCGTCATGCCGGCCCCGCCACATCCGCCGGACGACGAGCCCTCCCTCCCCGATATCATGCTCGGGACGACGCACCTCCAGCCGACAATACCGCTCGCCGAGGCGGGGATCAAGGGCGACGAGGACGAGGATGACAAGCCCGAGTTCGAGTACGTCATCAACGAGCTCGACCTGCGGCGCGCGCGCACGCGCCGCGAGATGCACTGGGCCACTGTGTGGGGCATGGACGCCAGCGGGCGCATGTGAACCGTCTCCGTAGTAGTACATGTTGTGCAATGTAATCTATAATGCCAAAGTGTTGAACCCATGCCCCGTACACGCCTACGCGTTCATCGCGGCCTCCTCGTCGGCCTCGCCCTCCCCGTCAACCTTGGCCTTCTTGGCCTCCTGCTCGCTCACCTCGTCCGACTTGCGCTTCCTCTCGTCCACCTGCTTGGACGCCTTGATGTCCTTGGCGCGCGCGGCCGGGCCCCACCCGGGCAGCGGGTTGAGCTGGTACAGCACCGTCTTCTCGGGCTTGTCGAACGCCTTGGTGTCCTCGTGTCTCGTAAAGTCGATGGTGTTGCTGCACGAGTTAGCGGGCCCAAGTTGCGAACTCACGTCATGGGCTTGGCGAGGAACGGCCTGACAGGTGAGGTCTCGGAGACCTTGTCCATGCGCACGGGGGTGGTCTTGATGTGCTCGCGCACAATGTCGTAGACGAACGAGCGGGGGGCGTTCGTCTTGATCGAGCCCGAGGCCGCGTGCGAGCGCGACACCTTGTAGCCGCCGTTGAGCAGCGCCGAGACCACACTCTTGACAGGTGCCGAGGTCGAGCGCGCGAGGCCAAAGATCTTGTTCGAGGTGAAGTAGAATGGGTCCGGCAGCTCCTGCGCGAGTTAGCACAAACCAGCAACCAACTCGCCTGCTCCGCGAGCGTAAGCATGCCGTTCATGCGCGGCCAGGTGCCGTACTTGTCCTGCTCGCCCTCGATGCTGTTGAGGACGCGGCGGGCAAACGCGGGGTCGTGGATAGGGCCGAGCCACATCGGCCCAGCGATGTGGTGCGGCATCCCGCACTCGGCGCAGCCCTGCGGAGCCGTGGGTGCCTTGATGCTCTTGTAAATGATGTTGGTGTGGCCCTTGGCGGTCGTCTTCTCGATGACCTTCCCGAGCGGCTGCACGATCGGCGTCTCGCAGTACGTGCAGATGTACACGGGGCCGGTGTTGGCGAGGAGCTTCTTGACGTCCGAGGCCTTGGTGTCGACGCGGACGAAGAGGCGGACATAGAAGTCGATCGAGAACGAGAGGAGCGGCGTGATCGTGCGCCCGTAGCGCGCGGCCGCCTGCGCAAGCGAGTTCAGCACGAGGCGCAGCGCAACCTCGTGGCTGTACTCGGCGTTGCAGCACACGCCGCCGTAGTTGGAGAAGCACTTCTCGGGGTAGTTGGAGCCGGCGAGCACGGCGAGGTCGGTGCACGTGACCGCGAGGAGGCCGCCGTCGTTGATCGCGCCGATGGCCGCGTCGATGAACGGCGCCGCCGTGCCGTACGGGTCGAGGTCGACCATGTCGACGCGCGCCTTGGGGTCCCGGTGGTTGTACATGAGCGTGCACGCGTCGCCCTCGTTGACCCGCACGACGCCGTTGCACCCCTCGCGGCGGCCGACGTCCGGCTGCTCCCCCTCGGCCTCGCCCTCCCCGACGCCGTTGAGCTGGACGTTGCGGCGCATGGCGTCGCACGCCGACGCCGACAGGTCGTTGGCGAGCACGACCTTGACGTCGGGGATCTCCTTGGCGTACCGGATCGAGCGGAGGCCCGTGGCCGACAGCGCCTCGAGGATGGTGATCTTGGGGGCGCGGAACGTGGGCTCGGACGGCCCCGCGCCGTCGGCGTTGGTCGCGTCCTCCTCGGCGGTGGTTGCCTCGGGCTTGCGCCCCTTCTTGTTCCGGCGCTCGCGCCACGCATTCTCGAGCCGCTCCTTGCGCTCCTCGTTCCACGCTCGGATGACCGACACGGAGAGATCGCGGTTGTACTCCTGCACGGGGTTGAGGAAGGCCGACGAGTCCTTGGGGAGGAGGATGGTGGTGGTGCGCTCGGTGTGGGGGCGGTGGGTGTCGGGGATGCCGCCCTCGATGGGGACGGTGTAGGGGATGGAGGAGGACATTGCTCTTGCCTTTGAGACGAGGGGGAAGAGAGTGGGGACGCGAGTGCGAGTGTGAGTGATGATTGTTGCGAGGAGCATCAACACTCGAGGTTGCCGCGTGAATGGGGTGTGGTAAAGCAACTTTGGACCAAAATTCCATGGCTGAATCGATCCCTCCACCCAGCATCCAGGCGATCCAGGCACTCAGGCCACCCAGCCATAACAATCCGGGCAGGTAATTGATTATAATACATCCGTGAAATCAATTACGTGTTAATTAGGGGCGCGTGGAGTCGCGAGGCGTCATGACCAACGCGTCGAAATGAGGCCCAGGGAAGGGAGGCTGGATGCGCGCAGGGTGAAGGCGTCTACGGTGCGTGGGGGGGGCGAACCCAGCGGCCGAGAATGGTCGGAGGGAGCGGGCGGCGGGGGCGAGGGAAGGTCGGCGGCGTCAACATGAACCACACACTCTCTGCTCGCACTCTTTCGTACCTCATCCTCACACACTCCGACTTTACATCTTCCATCCTCTCTCTCTCTCTCTCTCCATCCATCACTCACACCTCCACTGTCTGCATATCAACCGTCCTCCATCCATCCATCCTCCTCTACACCCGTCCCTCTTCATTCCCTCACCCCCTCCTGTCAATCCTAGCGCGCGACTCCCTGCCGCAACTCCACACCCGAGACCTCCTCAACCTTCCCTCACATCACCGACGCGTACACGCGACTCTACCCGTCATGGTACGTTCCCCGCGACCTTACTGAACAACATACTGACGCGTCCCGCTCCCCGTGGATCCACCTAACAGTCTATCGTGAGTGTCCGCTACGGCAAGCGCGCTCGAGCTGACCCCAGGTCAACATCCGCAACATCGAGCTGATCAACAACCCCGCCAAGTTTGACGAGGACTACCACTTCAAGATCAAGTTCGAGGCTATAGCCCCACTGGCCGAGGGTGAGTGGCGACGCCGCACTGCCCGTCGCCAGCGGTGCGCGTGGGCGTAGCGCGCGGTATGCGGGGCGCGTGCTGACTCCCCAGACCTCGAGTGGCGCCTCATCTACGTCGGCTCGGCCAACACCGAGGACTATGACCAGGAGCTCGACTCATGTATGGGTGCGTACTCCTCCTGACCGAGCTGACAGCAGTCGGCCCCATCCCGGCCGGCGTGAACGCGTTCGACTTTGTCGCGCCCGCGCCCAAGCACAGCCTGCTCCCCTCGGTCGACGCTGAGGAGATCCTCGGCGTCACTGTTATCATCATCACCGCGTCGTACCGCGACAAGGAGTTTGTGCGCGTCGGGTACTACGTCAACACGTACTACGAGGACGAGGCGCTCAAGGAGAACCCACCGCGGCAGGTCATCTGGGACCAGCTGTACCGCAACGTCCTGATCGAGAAGCCCAAGGTCACACGGTGAGCTATTCACGCAGTAGTAGAGCTGACATCAGATTCCAGAACCCGTGGGACTCGGGGGCCGTGGACGGGAACGAGGGCGGCGAGGAGCAGCCAATGTCGGGCGACATCTACAACTCTGTGCTCCCGCCACCCGTGCAGGCCGCCCCCGCTGCGCCTAGAAACGACATGGACGTCGACCAGCCGGCCATCCCGGCATAGGCGGGCAAGCAGAGGGGAGAGTGAAGGCTACTGTATGGCAGTTACCATGTATAAGTCAACCACATACCCGTGTGCACATATGTAACAGTGCATGTAAGAGTGGCAGCTGTCGAGGAGTCTCGAGCGTGATGAGGACGGACGAGGAAGGGGACGGGGGCAAGTCGAACCTTCCTCAGGGAACGGTGAGCCGTCGCAACTTGATGTCGGCCAGCTATCACTCGTGCACTGCTGCATGATTGCATGATGGGAACTACGACAGAACTACAGATGCCAGTGATCTACTACGCCTTCTTGCCCGCGTCCTCCTTGAGCGAGACGATGCGGTTGAGGACAATCTTGTCGCCGGCGCGCTTGCCGGGCTTAGCCTTGGCTGCCTCGTCAAGGCACTGGAGCTTGCTGTCCGAGTCGACGGCAAAGTACGCGAGGCGCATAGCCTGGAAGCGAATGTTCTCCATGCCGACGAGCTGGTCGGCCGTGACGACGGGCTCGTCGCCATGCGCCTCGGGCACATGGTCGGCGGGCTTGGCCTCGTCGTTGGCGACCTCGTTCTCGGCCGCGGCCTTCTGGGTGCGCGCGTGCGCCTCGGCGCGCGCCTGCGTAATCTCCTTCTTGGCGAGCTCGTAGAACGCGGGCTCGACCACCGCGCCCTTGAACACCTCGAGCGAGGCGGGGTTGACGTCGCTCTCAAAGTCCTTGGGCGGCGGGTCGTGCTTGAACAGCGGGTGGAAGTAGCGCACCTCGTCGATGTGCACCGCGCCGGGCGCCTGCACCCACTGGATGTAGGCCTTGGGCTTCTTGAACTCGCCCTCGTTGTCGAGGGTGCAGTGGATCTCGGTGACGTTGCCGTCGGCGTCCGTCTTGAACGACGTGCAGGTCACGGGGAAGGGCGCCTTGAAGAGGCCGACGCTCTTGCCCGGCGCGAGGCGGAAGTAGTCGGGCGAGTCCTCGGTGCGGAAGTCGTCCGCGTCAATGTACACCTCCTTGGTGAACATGGTCTCGATGGAGCCCATGGCCGGCACCTTGGGGTGCAGCGGCACCTGGACGGGCACCTGGTAGTCGTCGGGAACGTTGTCGATGATGAGCTTGATGGGCTTGAGCACCATCATGAGACGCGGCGCAGTGTCCTCGAGGTACCTCCGGACGGTCGACTCGAACTTCTGGAGCTGGGTCTCGGAGAGGAGGGTGGTGACGCCGAGCTCGGACACGAACGCCAGCAGCGCGCCGGGAGGGATACCGCGGCGGCGGAGCGCGATGATCGTGTAGAGTCGGGGGTCGTCCCAGCTCTTGACCAGGTTCTGCTCTACGAGGCGGCGCACCTTGCGCTTGGACAGGAACGTGCCCTGGAGGTTGAGGCGCGCAAACTCGTACTGGCGGGGCTTGTACACCTCGACGGCGTCGCAGAGCCACTCGTACGACTGGCGCGCGGGGACAAACTCGGTCGTGCACAGCGAGTGGGTAATGTTCTCAAACGAGTCGCACAGACAGTGGGTGAAGTCGTAGGTCGGGTAGATCTTCCACTTGTCGCCCGTGCGGTGGTGTGGCGCCTTCTTGACGCGGTACGCGACCGTGTCCCACATGTACGGGTTGCCACTTGACAGGTCCATCTTCATGCGCAGGCACGCCTCGCCCTCCTTGTAGTCGCCGTTCTTCATCTTCTCGAGGTCGCGCACGTTCTCCTCGATGGTGCGGTCGCGGTGCTCGCACGCCACCGGGTTGCCCTTGCCGCCGCCACGGTCCGCCTTGATCTTCTCGGCGTCGCAGAAGCACACGTACGCGCCGCCGCGCTTGGTGAGGTCCACGGCGAGGGCGTACAGCTTGTCAAAGTTGTCGCTCGAGTAGGTGACCTTCCATGGCTCAAAGCCGAGCCAGCGCACGGTCTCGAGGATCGACTGGAAGTACTTGCCCTCCTCGGCCTCGGGGTTGGTGTCGTCGTAGCGCAGGTAGGTTCTCCCGTTGTGGAACTTGGCGTAGCCAAAGTCGATCATGATGGCCTTGACGTGGCCGATGTGGAGATACCCGTTGGGCTCGGGAGGGAAGCGGGTGTAGACCTTGCCGCCGGTCCACTTGAGGTGCTCCTCCTTGAGCTTGGGGCTGATCTGCGGGTTCTCGCCGACCTTGTGGAACTCGGAGAGGAAGCCCTCCTGGAAGATGCGCGTGGGGATGTACGGGGAGTTGGAAGTGGAAGCCTCGTACGTGGTCTCAGCGGCCTTGGGGGCGGCAGCCTTCTTCTTGGGCTCCTGGGTGTGAGCTCGAGAAGCAGTGTGCGTGCTCACCTTGGCCGCCTTGGCCTTGGACGCGGCGGCGGCCTCAGCTCTCGCCTTGGTGGCGGCTTCCCTGGAGCCAAAGAGCTCGGTGAAGTACGCGTCGACGGCAGTCTTGAGGTCGGCAGTGGGAGCCCATCTGCTGTCAGCTTCTTCGACAAGCGGTCGAGCTCACTTCAAGTCCGAGTCGCTGTTCTTGATGCCGCCGAGGAAGGGGCCCTGGTCGGACCAAGACTTGGGTGGGGAGGAGAGGGTGGCAGCGTGGGCCTTCAACAACCCGGGGAGGTCGGCAGCAGTGACGTTGACGCCTGGTGTCAGTTGGCATAGTCACTTGTGAACTCACCGACGCCAGATGCCTTGTCAAAGGCGGCAGTGTCGGCAGGGAGGGAAGGGTTCTTCTCGAGGTACTTGACGGCGGCTGTCGAGTCAGCATCTCTTATCTTCCCACGCCACTATCACTCACCCGCGACCTGGTCGGGCGACTTGAGGTCGCCGCTCACGATGCGGTCGAGCACATACTTGCGCGCCTCGGGGGCGAGCTTGGTGCCGACGGCGGAGAGCTTGACGAGCGCGTTGGCCTGGTTGTTCTCAAACGACTTGCCCGAGAGGCCGTTCTCGTCGACGAGAAAGCGGAAGGCGTTGCCGGCCTTGGGGGTGCGCACGAGCTCGGTCGCAGAGTTGGTGCTCAGGCCAAAGGCCTCAAACTCCTTGATGAGCGCGGCGACCTCGGGCTTGGTGGGGTCGAACTTTGGAGGCATGGGTGGGGGAGAGTGATGTCGGGGGGAGAGGGACGTGGGAGAAGGAGAGTGTTGTTGGAGAGAGAGAGAGTAGAGAGAGTGAATGGAGGGGATTGTTCTCTGTCTGTAATCATCAGCCGAGCGCCGCGGATCCCAACTTTGGGAGATGCGAGCGGCGGCGCTGCTCGAGTCAGGAACTTGCCACGCGAGATGGCACAAGTCACGTGACTGGCGGAATGCCGTCTCACCGCAACCTTCCCTCGTCACGGCTGCAGTCGCATCAACCTTCCTTCCTTCCTCACATCGCATCAACAGCCACAACACACCCGTTGAGATGCCGCCTCGCCGATCAACTCGGCACGACTCGTCGTACGACGACTCGCCAGAACCACCATCGACCCGCGCCAAGCGCCGTGCCGGCGCAGGGCGAGACACGCCGCCCAAGAAGACACGGACGAGCGATCGTCTAAGGAGTGCGTCAACCTAACCCGCAAGCCAGTTGCGCAGTGCTGACCTCAGGTGCCGAGTCATCCACACCCAACTTGCGCGCGACGCGCTCAACGTCCGTCTCCACCCTCGTAAAGACGCCGAGCACGAGCGACTTGCCGCCGGGGAGGAAGGCGATGGCGAGGCGAACGGGAGGACGGCCGATGCCCACGGCGCCGACTGCCAGCCAGCGCACCCCGAGGTTCGAGATAATACCCCCGGCTCGACCCTCTCCGTCTAGAGCCACCGCAACGGAGGAGAGTGACGAGCTAGACGAGGACGAGCCCGAGCCGCGGCGACGCACCACACGGTCGCAGGCGCGCCCAGCGCGTCGAGACCCGGACGAGGACAGCGAGGAAGAGGTGATAGACATAGTGTCCTCGGACGCATCTGTCGGTGCCGCTGGGCCTGGGCCGCGCACCACGCGCAATAGGAGAAAGCTCCGGCCTGTCCCGCAGCCGTCGCCATCCGTCTTCCGCAGACTCGCTGAGAAGGCGCCGCAGACGTCGCAGGTCGAGTCTATCGAGGACCCGAACTCGAGCAGAGACTCGAGTAGAGACTCGAGTGCTGGGCCAGCGACGCAGATGGAGCCGCCGAGCACCAAGCGCGTCGTCCATGAGGGAGTGGAGATGGAGATCTTTGACGACTCCGATGATAGACAGAGCCCTCAACCACCAGAGCCTGGTGAGTTCACCTCGTCTTGTCCACAACTAACGCCTCAGAGCAGCACACCTGTGAATGGCAGGGCTGCGGTGCCACGCTCGCAACGGCAGGCGAGCTAGCCGATCACCTCAGTACGCACACCCCGGCTGCGACGGGGAGACGCCACTCCGTCGCCGCGTCGGCAGCCTGGTCATCACAAAGTGCGGATGGCTCGCGGACCCTCGACTTCCTCACAGGCGAATTAGAGGCGTCGCGCGCCCAGAATGCCGAGTTAAGAAAGCAGCTAGCCCAAGTCAAGGCGAACAACGACGAGCTCCGCAGCAGCGCCAAGACTACGGAGGCGCAGAGAGCTCAGATCCTCGCCGAGTCCCGCGGCGAGCTCAACAAGCGGCTCGAGGACGCCAAGGCCGAGATCGAGGAGAAGCGCCAGGCTGAGGAGGAGCACGAGGCCCGGCGCCAGGCCGCGCAGACTGAGCTCGACGGCGTCCGCGAGGAGCTAGACAAGCGCGTCGAGGAGGTCGCGGAGCTCGAGGCTATGGTCAAGGCGACGGAGGTCGAGCTCATGAAGCGCAACACGACGATCGAGGGGCTCGAGGCTACGGTGACTGAGCTCGAGACCAAGGTCGCAGCGGGCGACGACACTGGCGCTTCTACAGGCACTGTCGTGACTCTCCCTCCTGATGCCCCGGCCGAGGACCAGATCAAGGAGAGGGACGCCATCATCGCCACCCTCCGCAAGGACCTGAAGCGGAGCAAGAAGGCGCACAAGACGACCAAGGGTGACCTGGAGTTCATCCGCGAGCAGTACGAGACCGCGTCCTCGAGCGCTGTGCAGGAGGTGAATCGCGCCAAGGAGCTGCAGGCCCAGGTCGACAAGCTGCGCGAGCAGCTCACCCTGGGCCTGAAGCAGAGAGACCTGTTCAACAAGGCGGCGGTGGACGCGGCGACCGTCGACGCAGACAAGGCGCGCCAGCAGGTCGCCCTCCTGCTCGAGCAGAACCGGCGGACGGACGACAGCATCCGGCGCAAGGCCGCGCAGCACCACCAGCTGAGCAAGGAGAAGCACGAGCTAGAGGTCGACCTGCACAAGGAGCGCACGCGCGCACACGAGCTCTCGAAGCGCAACGACGAGCTGGTAGCGCAGGTGTCGCAGCTGCGCGGCCGCCTCATGGGCGTGTACGACAAGGTCGACGAGTCTGACGACGACGAGCCGGCGTACGCAATGCCCACGCTCGTGCCGGATGACAACCGGGCCGCCTGCCCCGCCGCGGACCCGACGCTGGCGGCCGAGGCCGCCGTGTGGCAGTGTAAGTGGCTCGTCGACGACCGGCTGTGCGGCCTCTACTTTGACACGCGCGAGGTGCGTATCGTGCCGGACTGGGCTGACGGACAGGAGCTAGACGGGCACGGGCAGGGTGTGCACATCAGCGCGCTGGAGCAGGCCTAACTCCGGGATCATAGAACTCTGTAGCATGCATGGCAACGCTGGTAGTTTTGCGCGTAGGTCTAGCGTCCGAAATACCGGCGACTGACTGGCGACGGTGCGGGGTCTGCCTGCTCGGCGTCTGCTCGAAGCCGAGCGGGGCGCCGGCGGGGACTTGGCACGTGTTGGGCCCACTCCGAATTTGCCCTCCACTCCGAAGTGCGGCGGCGACTGCTCCTCTGCACCCCAACCCCGAACCTCGGCGACGATGCTGACTCACGTTCGGCCATATGCTAGGAGACTCTCCACAAGCCGACACCGAAGGGTAGTCACTAATGCGCCGATGACGCCCCATGACGTGTGATCGAGCGGGGCGGAGGGCAGTTGGTGACCGCGGCTATACGAGGACGGTCATGGAGTGGAGCGAGCAGACTGTAGCCGTCGACTGGCACCGGGAGGGGGGGGGGGGGGGGTGGGGCAGGACGGGGCGGGCGGGCGGGCGAGGACAGAACAGGTGAGGACGGGGCAGGCGAGGACGGGGGTGAAGACGCAGCTGGCGCCGGACGTCGCGCCAGGAAGTTGGGAAGTGTGCTCTCGGGATCTTGGGATCTACAGTACATGGCTGCATATAGCTGATGAGGGCATATCTGGATCGTCGATGTCCAAGCCGACATGACGAGGCGGGTATGCACGTCCACCTCCCAGCATGCAGCTCACATGTTCACACAGCCTCCTGAGCCAGCACACCCCACAGTACCCCGCTCCCGCTCCCGCTCCCCTCCTCCCCACCCCACCCGGCTCTGCACCCTTGAATCACAGGCAACCGTCACCACCTCGTGCACGAGGCTGACGGACACTTTTCCCCTGCTTCGAGACCGCCGAGAAGCACGGCCACCCCCTAATGCCAGCCATTGTGGACATCCACAACTGCCACTGCAGACCCTCGAAGCAGACACCGGGCAGGCACCGTGCCGGACACCCCTCGTGTCTGGTCCGACCTGCGTTTAAGGTTGGCAGCAGAAGCCTCCACTCCGAAGAGTTCGGAGTCTGCCGCTACAAAGCCAGATGTAGTCAGCTGCTCGATGCATACTGCAGATCTCGATGAAGATCGACATGCCGCGGCGTTCCACTGGTGATCAGGCGTATGCGGCACCTCTTCGGCTCCACCACAATAGCCCTCCACCACCCCCATATGGACCCCGATGCCAAATGTGCACGGCTCATCACCGGAGACCTACTCGCTACACTGGCAGTTGTCCAAGCCACGGCGTTTGGCGCTACAGATCTCGCCGCCGCGAGCGTCCGCATGCACGTCCCCCCTCTCAGACATGGTCGCGAAGACTGCGCTGCTCGCGACGAACACTTTATTACTTGCTACTCGCATCCCCCCAAGCGCAGGCCAGTCCGACCTGACCACATTGCATTCCCACGCGATCGCCGGAAGCAAGGTACGTTCCTCGCTCCGGGTTCCTCTGCCGCGCGGGCAAAGGCCGAACCGCGTTGGGAACCGCGCTGGCGGCGGTGTTCTGCGCAACTCTAAGCCCTCCAGCCTACCACAACGCGGCGGGAACACTGCCCGGGCCTGAGGACGCCTGGCATGCCGTTGTGCGCGCGGGCAGAGGCCGGCGGCCCCCCGTGTTTCACGGCGGGCTCGGTGACAGATTCACGCTCTCAGATCCACGTTCTCCTCTCGGACCGGCCCTGGCCCGTTCCGTGGCATTGGGTGGCAGCGTAACGTCCCTCAATCGCCGGGCTGCGCGCTGTTCGGAATCCCTCTGCATGCTTACACTAGAGGATGCAGCAGCAAACACCGCCGTGCAGAGGAGAAGATTCAAACGCCGTCCCAGTTCAGACGGGACATAAAAGCGCCGGAGAGCGCTCTGGACACCCCAACACCCCAACCATGGACATGGCAATGAGCCCCCTCCCCACTACCTCGACGGCGCCCAAGGGCTCCGTCGCCACCTTTGAGAACCTCTCCTTCGAGGTCAAGAACAAGAACGGCACCGCGCGCCTCGTCGACAATGTCAGCGTGAAGGTCGCCCAGGGCCAGGTGAGTCCCCCTGCCAGGCACCGCTGACCGCAGATGCTGGCCATCCTCGGCCCCTCGTGAGTCTCCGACTATGCAGCGACACCGAACTAACATGCAGCGGCGCGGGCAAGTCGACGCTGCTCGACGTCATGTCGTTCCGCAAGAAGGCCATGGACGGCGGCAGCGTACGTTCCTCGCCTCCGGGCTATGCTTAAGGGTGCCCTGTGCCTGACCCCAGATCCGCCTGAACGGCACCCAGATGACGGCGGCGACGATGAGCGAGGTCTCGTCGTTTGTCGAGCAGGACGACCAGCACTACGGCGTGCTGACGGTGCGCGAGACGATCGGGTATGCATCCCGCCTGACGAACACGAGCGCGTCGCGCGCCGAGACGCGCCGCCGCGTCGACGACATCATCCACGCGCTCGGCCTGCAGTCGTGCGCGGGCCTCAAGATCGGCACGCCGATCCAGCGCGGCATCTCGGGCGGCCAGAAGCGCCGCGTCACCGTCGGCACGGGGCTGGTCACCTACCCGCGCGTGCTGTTCCTCGACGAGCCGACGTCGGGCCTCGACTCAGCGTCGGCTCGCGAGGTCGTCGCGTCGATCCGCCGCATCGCGCAGGCCGAGGGCATCATCGTGATCGCGACGATCCACTCCCCCTCCGTCGACACGCTCCAGCTCTTCGACCAGATGATGGTGCTCGCCAAGGGGCGCACCGCGTTCCGCGGGACGATGGCGCAGGCCGCCGCGCGCTGCACCGACGTCGGGCACCCGATGCCCGCGTTCCAGAACCCCGCGGACCACCTGCTCGACCTCGTGGCGAGTGACTTTGGGGAGGACAAGACGCCGGTCATCGAGGCGCTGTACAGCGCCCAGCGGGCGGTGGAGGAGAGCGACCGCGCGGCGGAGGGCGGGCGCGCCGAGACGCCGCAGGAGATCGTCATCGCCAGGAAGCCGCTCACCCACGACCTCAAGGTCGTCGGCGTGCTCTGCGAGCGCACCGTCCTCAACTACTCGCGCAACCTCCTCGCCTACGGCGTCCGCATGGGCATGTACATCGGCATGGGGCTGATGCTCGCGACGATCTGGATCCGCCTCGGCGACTCGGACGGCAAGATCAACGACCGGCTGAGCGTGCACTTCTTCGCCGTCGCCTTCCTCGCCTTCATGAGCGTCGCCGGCATCCCCGCGTTCCTGGAGGAGCGCTCCGTGTTCATCCGCGAGCGCCGCAACGGCCTGTACGGCCCCACGCCGTTCCTCATCTCCAACACGCTCGTGTCCATGCCCTTCCTCTTCGCGTGCACCCTCTTCTTCTCCCTCATCGTGTACTGGGCCATCGGGCTGCACCCGGGCGCGGGGCACTTCTGGCGCTTCCTCTCGTTCCTGTTCCTCGCGATCATCGTCGCCGAGGCGCAGGCCCAGCTCATCGCCGGCGCCGTGCCCATCTTCATCGCCGCGCTCGCCCTCTCCGCCTTCGTCAACGGCTTCTGGATGTGCGTCCAGGGCTACTTTATCCGCGCCCGCTCCCTCCCCCGCTTCTGGTACTACAGCTTCCACTTCATGGACTACCAGACGTTCTCGTTCGAGATCCTCGCCAAGAACGACCTCCTCGGCGAGGTCTTCAGCTGCAACACCGGCGTCCTCCCCGACGGCTCGTGCCAGTGCACCTACCCGCCCTCGGCCGCGACCATCGCCGAGTTCGGCCAGTGCAAGGTCTCGGGCGCCGACGTCCTCCAGTACCTCGGGTACGGCGGCATCCCCGTCGGCGGCTACGCCGGCATCCTCGTCGGCATCTTCGTCCTGTACCGCGTGTTCCTCTGGGCCCTCCTCAAGATCCGTCGCTAGTTGGATGTGTCGTGGTTCTAGAGCGCTGTACAGTACTTTATAAAACCTAAAACCCGAGTTGATTCAGACTCTGCATGTACTTCGTGGTGTCATCGAGTGGCAGTGCATGCAAGTGCCACATCAATGTGGATCAGTTTCGGCTGCCGGTGTGTTGAGTGCGTGCGCGGTGCGAGGGAGCGGCGATCAATTGATGGGACCTGGCGCCAACTGATGGGCTCCATCACCGCATCACCGGTGGCGTCTGTGTGCAGCCATGTTGTAGTGGCGAGCCGACCAGGTCAGTGAACTGCGAGCAGTGGCCTCAAGTGTCAGGTCAAGCTCAACTGCACTTGCCACTCTTGGCTCCGATGCTGCTTTACACCGCTCTGTGCGCGGCGTGCGGTCCGCCTGCCCTCGGTGCGCACCGGATGTCATGTCTTGGTTGCTCGTGTGACGCCATGCCTCCTTGGCTCAACTGTCCCTCTGCTCGTGTGGGGCCAGGCCCAGAATTTTTCGACCTTGCCACTTCATTACCATTTTGATTCCGCCCCAATAGCAACACCAGCTTGAACCTAATAATCACGTGACCCGTGTGTTAGGCCCAATTTTGAATGTGACAAAATCCGGGGTGGTCGCTGGACTGCTTGAGGGCTCTACTACCAGAGATCGTGTTGCTGCCACCCACTTCCCGTCAACCCCTCTGATAACACCTCCTCAAAACAGGCCGCAAGTGACCAGGGAGGGTCCTCGCCGCCGCCGACATGGCCCAGACTATTGCTCCGACGCCCCCTTCGCCGCTCATCCTCTCTGAGCCCGACACGTCGCCTGGCCCCTTCGAGGGACCAGAGAAGTGGGTCCTTCCTTCTCGTGGGGTGGACAACGGCTGACAGCAGGTTACTTGAGGTCTGGTTCGCGCCCACGCCCGACGCTCTTGTCGGCACCGCGGACCATGGGTCGCCTCTCTCCTCCCCCGTTGCCAACGGCAACGGCGTAAGCAACGGCCACAGCGCCAACGGCAGCGCCCGCCGCCGCGCGGGCGTCTCCTCCAACGGCGAGCCCTTCCAGGGCCTCCGCACCGTGCCCCGTGCAGTGTGGGAGGAGATGCTCGACATTGTCAAGTGCAAGGTCCTCAGCGTCATCGAGGGCGACGAGCTCGACAGCTACCTCCTCTCGTAAGTCCAACCAATCCGACTCGGACGAGGTCAAATTTCCCGTTCCGCGCCGCCCGTGTCAACACTTGCTCACATGACAGCGAGTCGTCCCTCTTCGTCGCTCCCCATGTCGTCATCCTCAAGACTTGTGGCACTACCCTCAACCTCCTCGGCCTGAACCGCTTCCTCGAGATTGCCCGCGAGTACTGCGGCTTCACCAGCGTCTACCGGTGAGTCCGAGTCGAGTGCCTGGGGCGTGGGAAGGAAGGCGAACCAGGCGCGCCCAAACACGCCCAAACGAGCCTGGCTGCGCATCCACCGCGTATCCGTTTGCACTCATCCACACCGCGCGTTTAGCGACGCGGACGCCCTCTCGCACCCCAAAGTCGCCACCGTGACACACACTCGGGCGGCAAACGCGGGGCTCGGTCGGAAGTGATCAAGGCCCTGCAGCCACCGTGCGGCGACGCACGGGCCACGCGAGCAATGAGCGCCCAGACCAGCATGCTGATCCTGTAGCTGCTTCTACTCTCGCAAGTCGTTCTTCTTCCCCGAGCGCCAGCAGGGGCCGCACCGCGACTGGACCGAGGAGGT
>JAMALN010000599.1:0-23871 GCA_023630115.1 Cutaneotrichosporon sp. PK4640 | reverse complement strand
GCCCATGTTAGCTCTTAAGGCTTGGCAACGGCATGAGAAGATGAGATGAGAAGTGAAGACGCCGCAGTCTCGGCCGTCTGCTAGGCATGGTCATTGGCCAAGCACGAGTTAAGCGCCGTGGGCGGCACAGAACATGTGCTGGGCAGATCTTTTCCGGGCACGGGCTTCTCGTGCCAAGGCGGTCCAGATGCCGCAAAAATCGACCCAGCACCCTGGGCCGGCTGCTGCAGCCCTCGGCCGACCCCTTGGCGCTGAAGCGCCCCGACGGCGCTGCGGGCATGCGAGCGGAAGAGTCGGTGTTCAGGACCTGAGCGCTGGAAATTCGTGTATCAGACAAGGTGTGCAGTCGTGATTGGATACCGAAGTCATGGAATGTTGCCGCCAGCGGCGCTTGTCTGAACTAGATCTCAGTGGGAAATCTGGATCTCGCCAGCCGGCTCTTGCAACTGCACAACACAACCCGACTTGCGCCGATCATGCCACAACCTCGTCTCGCCGGCACCCTCTCGCTGTACCCGCTGCCCAACTCGTCATGGGGGCGCCGGCCGTACTTCACCTCCGGCGACGAGGGTGCGGACCGCGCCGTCGTCTTCGTCGGCGGGCTGCACGCCGGCCTGCTCGACGCACCGTTCCTCGTCCCGCTGTCGCGAGCGGTCGGGGCGGCCGGCTGGCGACTGTGAGTCACCTCCGCTCCCCCGCTGACACCAGCGTGCAGATGCACTGGTCGGGCGCGTACGACGGGTTCGGGACGGGCACGCTCGACCGCGACTGCGACGAGATGGAGGCCCTCGTCGCGCACCTCGCCGCCGAGGGTGTCCGCACGGTTGTGCTTGCGGGCCACTCGACGGGCTCGCAGGACGTGATCCACTACCTCACGTCGTCACGGCGGAAGGTGGCCGGCGGGATAATGCTCTCGCCGGCTTCGGACCGCGAGTACTTTGAGAAGGACCACGACGCGCTATGGGTCGAGCAGCTGGCCCTGGCTGAGGGGATGATCGCCGAGGGCCGCGGCGACCAGCTCATGGACGACCGGATGACCGAGGCGTTCGGCGCGCGCGTCACGGCGTACCGTCTACACAGCCTTATCGGAGTGGGGTGAGTGTGACCTTGGCGGCGCTGACACCAGCGGCGACGACGACTACTTCTCCTCCGACCTCCCAGACACCCCCGATGGCTCGAAGCACGTCCACCCGCTCTCGACGTCGTTTGGGAAACTACCAGTTCCGGTGCGTGCCCTGTGGATGGAGAAGGACCACTGCGGGAACCTCCCGGACCAGCGCGTACTTCTGCGGCGGTGGGAGGCGGCCAGCGGGGGCATGCTGAGTTGGACGGTGGTGCAGGGCGCAACCCACTGTGCTGAGGAGGAGGAGGCGCAGAAGACCCTGTGCGAGGACGTGAGTGCGTGGCTTTCCGCGCACTTCCAATAGAGATGGATACACATGACGGCAACCGTTGTCCGGTCCAAAACGGTCTCCAGTGCTGGTGCTGTTAGCCGGGGTCATTCCTCGGAGCATCTCCGGCATGCCTGTGGCATGCTGACAAGCCACGGGCAGCAGTGGTTCGTATCCGACCCGCTCCGCCGTGCTCGCCTCCTTCTCGGGTCCCCGTCTCCACCCCCCCGCCGTCCTCCAACGTCAAGAACAGCATGTTGCTGTCATCCGCAGCCGGTAGCGAGCAAGAATATGGCCATTTGGGGGCTGGATGCTCGGTCACGACCCAATCGATGGCTGCATGTTCGGTTCCTTCGCCGGCGTCCAGCCCATTCTTTCATCACCTCTACGATCTACGATCGTAGCCACCTGCGGTGCGTACTCTCATTGTTTAATCTCAACGGCACCAATGAGTCCAAACCAGGAGCAAGAGACCTGCAAGTTCCCAGCCACTACGATATATAGAGGGCTAGAGGTTTCCGCCACGGACGCACCTGCCCTCTCATAGCTACCCCTCCCAGCGTCTTCAGCACAACAATGCGCACCCCTATGATAGCCATAGCGCTCGTGGTGCTCAGTAAGCCGTACAATGTCACAAGACCCACTGGTTCCTAACGTTCCAGCCACGGCGCAGGCGCTTGTCGCGCCCCGGCAGCTGCAATGCCCGGCTGGGCAAACCGTGTGCCTCCCGCAAACCGGCGGCGCCCCGTACTGCGCAGACCTCCAGGTCGACGACGTTAACTGTGGCGCCTGCAACAAGTACTGCGATGCGAATGACGCTGTATGTACTGGCGGCGTTTGTAAGTGCAACGACCCCATCAAGACGAACTGCGGTGGCCGCTGCGAAGACCTGAAGATCAGCTTCCCCCACTGCGGCGCCTGCGGGCACATGGTGAGTCCTACACCCCCAACACCGCCTGATACCAGTGCGCCGGGAACCAGATTTGCGTGAATGGCTCTTGCCGCGACTGTGGTCCGGGCGAGAGGGGTTGTTTGGCCGACGACGGCGTCCACTACATCTGCAGGGACATCCTCTCGGACCCCAACCGCTGCGGCTCCTGCGGTATCCAGGTGAGGGCCCCCCGCCAGAAAGGTATGCAACGTGGGGCTGAGCTGATGGCGGTGTTACAAGGAGCCATGCGTCAACGGCGTCTGCGGGGGCACGGGGTGCCCTAGCGGCCTGAACTGGTGCAAGCCGAAGTGCGTGGATCTGCAGAGGGACCCGTACAACTGCGGCAGATGCGGTGTCTTGGTGAGCAGGCGTCCGTTTACCGCTTACACTCCAGTGCAGCGGCGACTGCCGGAACGGCATCTGCGTACCGTGCGATGGGGGGCGCACGGGCTGCGGCCCGCAGGCGGGCGGCTGCAAGAACACCCAGAACGACAACAAGCACTGCGGCAGGTGCTTCAACGCCGTGAGTCGCCGCTGGCGTTCGTCTCTCATCCCCAGTGCGCCGTGGGCTCCAACTGCGTCTATGGCGTCTGCTCGGGCGGCAACACGGGCTGCCCGCCTGGCCAAGTTCGCTGCAGCGCCAATGAGGCCTGTGTCAACCAGCAGAACGACAATCGCCACTGCGGCAAGTGCTTCAACAAGGTGAGTCTCGGCGCCTCATCGAGCGTTGTCTGATCGATACCAGTGCGCGGTCGGCAAGAACTGTGTGGGGGGGAGGTGTCTTTAGTCGCAAAACTGCCACAGGAGAACCGCGGAATGGTCGATCCAAAGAAAAAACGCGAAGCGCAAGTCTCCAGGTCTTGCGATTTGTACGAGCTCTACTACGAGTACAGAAAGCCCAGTAATACGTAGCCCCGAAATGCAAACCCGTTACGTTTACCCGGCTACAGTGACGCTTGAGATCACCTAAAGATACATGGATACAGTCAGATCAACAACAACCCCTCGTCATCCAGCTCGAACATTACCCTGCGCCAATGAACAACCTCATCCGGCAGCACACCCTCTCGGCGGCGCCACACCTCCTCCATAAGCCGCAGCGCGTTCTGCGTGTTGCCGAACGCGACGGCCTCCTCGCCGAGCCGCACAAACCGATCCCGGAAGAACGCCTGCATGTCCGTCTGGGCGTGGCAGCCGGCGATGACGGTCGGGAAGACAAGCGCGCGGTCGGCGCCCGGGATGTCGAGCTCATCGAGCGCACAGAACGCCGCGGCTGTGTCTGCCACGGCTGCGGCCACCTCGGGAACTGGGATCAGCGGTGGCGCGGGGAGCGGCTTACCAGCAGGGTGAGGACCGTTGACGGTGGTCGCGAGCAGCACACGCGCACTGTGATAGAAGATGTCGCTGACGGCGCGCCGAGCGGCATCCCCCTCGCCAAATAGATGCGCCTCGCGCCATGGCCGCTCGTTGAGGAGCATCTCGATGGCGGACGCACGTGCCAGCAGTGTACGGACCGACAGTCTGCCCGCTCGCTGCTCGTTCTCCTTCCATTCCGAGAGCGCGATGGTCTCGGCAAGAGCCAGCCTCTGCCGTTAGCTGACAATGCCTCTAGTCCAGCTCACCGTAGTGGAGTCGCACCCCATGACAGTCTCGCGCAGGAACGCTGCCTCGTCGTCGCCGTTCGCGCGATCGACCAGGAGAGCGCGGTAGAGCGGGAGGAACTGGGATGCCACGCCTTCTGTGGCCGAGGTGAGGATGTCGGTCCAGACGAGCGGGGCCAAGAGATGACCCATGCGCCGGAGCAACGACGTCAGCTCCAATTTCCTGATAGTCAGCCGATACTGTACTGAAGCAAGTGGACTCACGCAGTTCCATCCTCGGCGCAGACCAGGCTCTTCTGCACGATGGCGCCGAGGCACTTGCGGCACAGCGCCACGGCCTCTTTCCATCCTCGGCGGCTGCCGCCGTCGAACAAGTGGAAGGAGCTGATGCACATGGCGGCGATTATCATCTCCTGTGTCCCCAGCTCGGCGAACGGGACGTTCTTGAGCGCCACGGCGCTCCGCTGCATCGTGGTCTCGGCGACGACGAGGTCTGGATCCTCCAGCCCCTCAGTGATAGTAACCAGCCGGCCAGACACAGGAGGGAGCCGGCGCCGCCGGTGGCGTTTCGAGCCCATGTGGAGCGCCGCTAGTGCGTTGACGCTCTCGAAGACGAGCGGGTTGGTGAATGCGAGCGGCGTGACGAGGTCGGAGAGCGGCCGTCGCTCAAAGATCCACTGGTACGGCATGATGACGGTGAGGTAATCTGGAGTCAGTTTGGCACTGTGGCAGGCTCACGGTTGAAGTAGCGCATCTGCTCTGGCGTGGATGCGAATGTGGTGTGGTAGAGTGCGCTGGGCTGCGAAACGAGCGGAAGATAAGGAGTGCGCGCAGCGAACTCGGATACGAGGGCAGAGGACGGGTCGAAGCCCAACAGCGCGACGAGGTCGGGGTCGAGGCTCGGGCTCCGAGAGCGAGTGAGCGGGGATGCATCGGGCTCGGCAGTCGACGTAGAGAGTGTGAGGCTGGTGGTGCTGCCGAGTTGGGCGGGGACCGGGGAGGGGTCGTCCACGATGCCCTGTGGGGCGGGATAGGAGAACAGCCCTTCGAGCTGCTGCTCTAAGGAGTCAGGATCGGCTGCCATCCTCGGAGCCCGCCTTTCAGGCGACGACGCGGCATCGGACGACCCGCTGGTCACCACCTGGAGGAACTCTGATGGTTCTGGGAGAGGACGCGACTCCCAGGACCCTTCCGCTGCTCCTTGCGCCCCGAGCTTCGCAGACGCGGCCTCAGCCCACCGCTGCCGTCGCCGAGCGGTATGCGCCTCGGCCATGTCCTTCCGCCTGCTGTCAGTTCTTTCCCATGAGCGACTCACATGGCTGAGACGACCCCCTCGACCGTCTCACGCCGGCCCATCCACTCCGGCCGCTTCGCCTCGTACCCCATACACTCGAGGCCGAGGCGCGTGCATGTTGCACATGCCGGACGCGCTTCGTCGCATCGCTGGTGTGAGCCGCGACTCGACAAGGTCTCACCTTCTTGCGCAGCCTGCAGGTCAGGCAGCCAGACTTTGTGCGCCTGCGTTTGGGGATGTCGCGCTCGAGACAGGAGGGGGCCCTCCCTGTCATGCCGTGGCGTCTGGAGGCGTAGAAGATGGACAAGATGGAGAAGATGGAGAGAGATGTTGGTTGAGAGAGACTTTGCATTGGTCAGGGATTATCTGATAAGCCACCCATCGTCATCACTCCACGTGGCCATAATCCCGATCCGGAGCAGTCCACTGTAGACAACTGAAGAAGCCATCTCGCGCTTTCATCTGCAAATGATGCTCAAGAGGGGGTAAGCTGCCTCTGGAGAGGCATACAGACCCCCAGGATGTGGCCGGGAGGTGTCGATATCTGAGAAGTCGGGATGGTGGCGGAATGATGGGCTTGAAACAGTTGATCTCGGCCAGCTCCGACAGACACTGCTCGTGGCTGGTGGCGACAATGATCGTGGCAGCGTTGCACCTCCATCTGCGAGAGTGGACCCGAGAATGTGAGTAGACACAGGAGGGACGCCTCGTCCGCTGAGCGTGGCATCACCTGACCTGCACCGCCCCCTCGCCCCGGATCCATCCAGCGACGCCCGAAACACTGGCCGATCCGCGAGCGTGTGAACAGTGATGTGAGTGTCCACCGCCCCCATCCTGCAATCACTCCAAACACTGATTGTACCAACTCTTAACCGCTTACCTCAACCTTCTCGATCCAGTACCCTTTCCAGACCACATCGCCATGCCCGGCTATCGTGGCGCCAAGCGCAAGCGTCCAGTCAAGCGCACCGCCGCGCCTAACAATAAACCCACCGCAACAGCAGAAACTAGCTTGGCTCCAGCCCTCTACGACTTATCGATCGATCCTGTGGATTCCCCAGCTGGGTCTCCATCGGCGGTCGACCAGGGTGCGTTGAAGTGTGAGAGCAGAGCTAACTCCAGCAACCACTTCTGCGGCCGACACCACTTGCATCCCCTCCACCGCCGGCACCCACCCTGCCCCCGTCGCCTCCTCTCTCTTCGATCCGTAACATTCCCGGCAAGGGCAGGGGCCTTGTCGCCGTCGCCCACACCCCGCAGGGCACACGCATCCTCGAGGAGGCCCCTCTCCTCCAGGTCGAAGTCGACAACGTCGAGGCGACGACAAGTTCCCTACTCTCAGCTCGGAGGACCAGGCAACCTACCGCCGATTCCACAATCCCCACCCCGCATTGGATACTGGGCTGGTTGGCGTTGCGACAATAAGGCATGGATGACAGGGTGGCAAAAGTGTGGAGGGCCCGCCGTAGTCCATTTCAACTAATTGGAATGGTTTTTGGTTGATGATGCGAGTCGATGCAACCAATCCCCAAATCCGTTGATCAGAACTACGGTAGTGGGTCGAACACAGGCTGTGAGCTAGCGAAAACGCACGGTACAATTTATGGGCCTGAAACTCGAAAGAAACAGACGCCATGACCGCTTGAACAACAACAACCATCGTCCGACTTGTTCGATACTAGATCCACACCCATTTATACCGCTCATCTGATGAATCCGCCAATGCCATCCACCTCATGCATTCCTCTCATCTCCAGCCGTACTAGTCTGGGCGATAACCACAAGCCATAACGCCTATTACAGGCCGAGCGCCCGCAGGAGCCCGGCGTACTCGTCCCACACGGCGTGCATAAGCCGACATCCTTGAGGAAGCTCATTCTGTGGAACCAGTACTCCTTCGTCTGCAAGTGCTCCGCCTGCGGTCGCTCCCCTGACCAGGCGGTGGCTCTGATCCTTGCTTCTACGCCCTGTTCCGATCCCCAGTCTTAGCGCCTGCCATTTGTTGCGCCTCGCTTGTCAACCTTGTCCTCATGTTCGTCATCGCCAAGCCCTGTACTGTTCCGTCATGCAATATGGAGGCTCCGGGCATCCAAGCACTGGCTTCCTCCTCTCCTACTCGGTGATGGCTTGGATTCGGCTACAAGAACCTCGCTCCCGCATCAAGACTCGGTCCATTAATATCCGCACCAGGACTCCTCCCATGCCAACTGCCATGTTCGAGGTCGGCACCACTCCGGACAAGGGCAGAGGCATCTTCGCGCTCGTCGACATACCCAAGGGCAAGCGGATTATCCAGGAGGCCCCGCTCCTGGTCGTCAAGGAGGATCGCTACCCCATCCCAGAGCGCATGGACAAACGCATCTCGGAGGCGCTAAAGACCCTCAGCGCCGAGGATCGGGCAATCTTCCATAGCCTGCACAACGCCTTTCCCGACCGGCCCTGCAAGCTCTGGGAGACCTTCCAGTGCAACTGCTTCCCCCTCGGCCCCGACATCGCCGTGTACGCTACCCTCTGCCGCATCAACCACAGCTGCAATCCGAGCGCCTACCACTCCTGGAACGCCAACCTGGGAATGCAGACCGTGCATGCGATCCGCGACATTCGCAAGGGGGAGGAGATCACGATCACCTACGGCGTCGGCGATATACTCACGCGCGCGGAGCGGAGGGAATACCTTCGGCAGGGGTACGCCTTCGAGTGTGCGTGCGAGCTGTGCGGGGCGTCTGATGTGGAGGTCGCCGCCAGTGACGGCCGGCGACGGGAGATCAAGGCGCTCTTCGCGGCCAACGACGACGACGTGCGCCCCGAGATGACGCCCGACGCCGTCCTGCAGGACTGCCTCCGGCTCCAGCACCTGCGCGAGCTGGAGTACGGGAGTGCGGACAACCCCTTCGCTGCATCGGCCTGGTACGACGCCTTCCAGGTCGTGGCGTGTCATGGGCGCATGGAGGACGCGATCGCTTTCGCCACAAGGGCGTACCACGCCCGCGTCCAGCTGGAAGGCGAGGATAGCCCCGACGCCCAGCTGCTGCATCGATACATGGAAGACCCGCGCGTGTTCCACTGCTTCGGTCTCTATTCGGGCTGGCGATCCAACGGGGGTAGTGGACGATGAAGCATGGCGGCTTGTGTTGCGCCCCATCGTCCCGCTCATCAAACCTCCGGAACATGCCAGTGGCGCAGAGGGTGCACCTCGCAAGTCCGCTGATGCGTTCGAGACACCTGCTCGCCCCCTCGTGCCCCACTTCCCACGCCCTCGCCGCCCTCCTCTGCACAGCATTCGCTCGCTCACACACACGTACCATGCTTAAAGATGCCAACCATGTCCACTCAGTGTCCCACGCGCTCTTCACTTCCCTTCCTCCTCATCAACCGAACCGACCGACACACCATGCCCTCAGGCTACCGCGGCGCCAAGCGCTCAGGCAAGAAGCCCCCCAAGCGCAAGACAGCCCAGACCAACTCGCCTCCGGCAGCAGACACCAGCGCCGAAGCAACAGCCTTCTGGGCGACGCTGATGAAGGGTACGGTTGACACGAGTGCACTGCTAATGAAAGACGAGACCTCTATCACCCCTACGCTTCCCCCTTCGGAAGACCCCGCGCAGTCGGCGGCAGGCGGCAAGGGTGCGTCGCATCATGAGGGCAGAGCTGACCCCAGCGAACACAACTTCGACCCTGACTGTGTCCACCCCCACGGTCACCCTCTCCGCTCTCTTCGAGATCCGTGAGATCCCCGGCAAGGGCAAGGGCATGGTCGCGGCCGTGGATATCCCCAAGGGCACACGCATCATCGCCGAGGAGCCTCTCATTCTCATCGCGGGCGGCCCGGGGGAGATCATGGAGGCCCGCGCTAAGCGCGAGTACGACCGCCTCAGTCCCCGCAAGCGCGCTATCTTCGACAGCCTTCACGTCGCCCACCCCGACAGCCCCAACAAGCTCATGGCGGTCTTCGACACCAACTCTCTCCCCGCCGGCCTTATCAATGGCGCCGTCTACGAGAACATCTCCATGATCAACCACTCCTGCAACCCGAACGGCTACCACTCGTGGAACGCCAACATCCAGAAGGAGACGATCCACGCCACGCGTGACATCCCCAAGGGCGAGGAGATCACCATCACCTACGGCATTGACGAGAGCCTTCTCCGCGACAGCCGCCGCGTGCGCCTCAAGCGCCTCTTCGCTTTCGATTGCATGTGCACGCACTGTGATGTCACCGACGAGCAAGCCGAGGCGAGTAATGTGCGCCGCCTCCAGATCGCGCACCTCAGCATCAACATCGAGAAACCCGACCGCGTCCACGTCGCCCCCGATGCTGTCCTCAGCGACTGCAACGCCCTCGGCCTCATCCGCGAGGTCGAGTTTGGCCCAGGCCACGGGTATACCGCCGCGACACACTACGACGCCCTCCAGGTCGCCGTCTGCCATGGCCGCCTCCGCCAGGCCAAGAACTACGCCACGCTCGCCTACCGCGCCCGCCTTGTGCTGGAGGGCGAGGATAGCCCGGAGACGCAGCGCATGAAGGGCTTCATGAACAACCCGCGCTCGCACTATGCGTGGGGTATGTCTGTTGGCTCCTGAGACGAGAGTGGACAGGTGTGATGAACTCCCTGGAGACAGGAGTGTATACTAGGTTGGGGTGCACTGGGAGAGGTACCGCCGTGAGAGGTACGGCCGTGACCCAAGAGACCGACTGGCCGAGACGCCGAAGTCCGAGATTGTGTTTGTGCCGAGCCACCATCATGTGATCAACTGCTGCGATTGTGCCCTACGTGCTGCACGCACGAGCAGCCGCTTCTCTCTCGCTTCTCCCCATCACACACTCCCTCACTCACGCAACCATGCTCCCAGGTTCCGGAACAGTCCAGGTGCTGATGGTGAACAATGGCTTCCTCAGCCGAGGAACCCATGCCGACTGGTACGCGACCACGTCCGACACGGCCATCACCCCGCCCGTCATGTGCTTTGTGATCCGCAAAGACGGACGCAACTATCTCTGGGTGGGCCATTCCATGTCTCAGCTAACCGCAGGACCTCGGCATGCGCTCCGACCTCCACAAAGTCGGGCGCACCTGGCCCACACAGCCGGACGTGCGCCTCTCCCTCCCACGCGACCTCCCGCCCGAACTGGCTCCCTCGGCAGTCTACCTCTCCCATTACCACTGGGACCACTCTGGTGACCCGCTTACCGTCCCTGCCGACGTCCCAATCTACGTCGGGCCCGGCACTCTCGAGGCCCTCAAGACTGGGTTCGACGAGTACGTCGGCGACCAGAGCGCCGAGTGCGTCGCACGGTTGTCGGAGATGCCCGAGGGCGAGGTGACGGTCGAGGGGTTCCCAAACAGGGGTCACGACGTGTTCGGCGACGGGAGCTTTGTCGTCCTCCCTGCTCCTGGAGTGAGTACTCCTCACGCGCTGGCTGACGACAGCACTGCCCGGGACACAGCGTGGCCGTGGTTCGCACGACTTCCAACCCCGATACTTGTGAGTGGGAGAGAGTACTATCGTGGACGACCAGCCTTGAGGCACTCTGACACCCAGACATGGTCCTCGGCGGTGACTCTGGTCACCATCGCAGCCTGTACGACCCGTGTCCCTGCCACTGCCGTGTGAGCACGTTCGGCAAGCGCCAGCTGCACCGTGACCCCAAGGCCAGTCTGGAGCACCTCTCCCGCCTGACAGGCGTCCATACCCGCGACGACGCGTGGGTCGTCCTCGCGCACGAGGAGGAGGTGATCGCCGCAGGTGTGCCCGAGCAAGAGTGGCTGAACGACTGGAAGGAGAAGGGCTGGAAGCACAAGACCACCGCGATGCGAGCAGGGGAGATCGCGAAGGGTTGCTGGGTCGACCAGATCAAGGCTGCATAGCCGCACAGCTGTTTAGCTGCAAGTTACCCAAGATGCACAGGTCGTGACCCCGGTGTTACCGTACTCTATCGGCCAGACCGAGGATGGAGGGTGTCAGCTTCGGTTAGCATCGGCTTTTGCCGGCTGGGTGGTGGAGGGCATCCCAGCTCCGTTTCTGCGGATCACCATCGTACACGATCATCTCAACTGACGATGAAATCCTGACTCGCTTGCAATGTTGCCCACCAGAGAGCATCTTACGCGACGCTACCTCCACTCGACGTGCTTGGCCGTGAGATTCATCAGCAGTGGTACACTCTCGCGCGCGGCGGTTCGGCATGGTCCGATGTTATGGCGTCATCCAACCCCAGGCCGTGTTGCGTTCCCGCCGTTGCCCATTTAACGCGTCTCACTCGCTTCCCACAACTTCTCATCCACCCACTCTCTCAACCACACCCACACACAGCACACACGATGTCCCAGTCCAGCAGGCAGATCATCAAGGAGGCCGGCGGCTCTGCCGTCTTCTCCAACGTCGTCGTCACCGGCAACCTCGTGTACCTCGCCGGTGTGATTGGGCAGAAGGACGGCAAGCTCGTCCCCGGCGGCATCGAGGCCGAGACTCCCGCCGCCTTTGAGGTCGCCAAGGAGCGCCTCGCGACCGTCGGCCTCGACCTCTCTGACGGTGAGCCGTGCCGTTGCTTTGCTGACATCAGTCGTTAACGTCACCATCTACCTTAACGACTACAAGAACAACCTCGCCGGCCTGAACAAGGTGAGTCCAGCTTGGTGGTGTTGGTAGCTGACGCCAGGTGTACCCCGCCATCTTCTCCGAGGGCCTCCCCGCGCGTACCGCGATCGGCGTTGCTGCGCTTCCCCAGGACGCCGCTGCCGAGTTCCAGATTGTGAGTTCAGGTTGGCGAGGAATACGCTGATTTGCAGGTTGCCTCCAAGCGCTCGTAAGCAGGAGACTGGGCGCCCACCGGACGTCGCCCGCAAAAGGCTCTTGGTAGATGATACTTCGGATGCAGTCGTGACTGGCAGAGAGGGCGAAGCTGAATCCTGGAACCCAGGGGTACATCGAGGCCTCAACCTGTCCGCAGAATTATATCGAGTGCATCCATACTAATGATTATTCTAAGCCACAACAGGCGCGGGGGCGCGCTTTTGCTCCGTCGGCGCAAGACGGGGGACATCCTCGTCCGACGAGGTAGCGATGACATCCTTGGCCTCCTGGGTGTCCGGGAGGTAGACGTTGTCCAGGCCGAGACTGACGAGCAGCATGACAGAGCCAAGGCAGATGCCGAGGATACACAGGAAGCGCTGCACGTCACGGTACGCGAACTCGACGGCCTCGCGAGTCGGCGTGCCGACGGGGTGCTGGGCGATGAAGGCGATGGGGTTGCCAAACACGCTCGCGGCGAGCTTGGCGGCCTCAGCAGGGTCCATGCCGGTGCCGAGGAGGCCCTTGAGGAGACGCGGGGGAAGGGTGTTGACCCAGATGCCGCCAGCGCAGGCGCCGCCGATGGCCGCACCGACCTGGTAGAAGGTGAGGAAGAGGGCGGTGACGATGGCGAGGTGCTCGTGCTTGACGACGGCCTGGAGGCCGACCTGGGCCGGGAAGGTGGTGAGACCGCCAGCGATACCCATCATGACCTCACCGCCGACGATACCCGCAAAGTCGCTCTGGCTGTGGCCGCCACGGTAGCGGATGAGGAGGCCGTAGGCGATGATAAGGGCGCAGCAACCGGCGACGATGAACCACTTGACGCGGCGGATCTTGCGGACGGCGAAGCCGAGGATGATACCCACAACGGTCTGGACAAAGCTGCTGAGGTTGGCGACGCGGGTGGCGGCCTCGACGCTCTTGCCAAAGCTGACGAGAAGCATGTAGAGGAGGTACGAGCCCTGGGTCATGAGGGAGACACAGCCGAGCATGCTGATGAGCATGGAGCAGAGGACGTGGCGGTTGCGGAGGATGCGGGCGGGGACCATCGGGTGCTTGGCGAGCTTGGCCTCCCACACGATGAAGGCCGGGAGGAAGATGACGACGCCGATGACGAGGGGCGTGATGACCTTGGCGGTCTGCCACTTGGAGGCAACGCTGCCGCCCAGCGAGATGGGGATGAGGATGAGGGCCAGCGTGCCAGTGAGCAGGATGAGGCCGATAACATCGCCGGTCCAGAAGAACTCGGCCCAGCCACGGCCCGACTTGGCGAGCTGCCAGGTCGTCGGCACGCCATCGAGGACGCCCATGCGGCGGGCGCGGCGCTCTCCGAACATGAGCAGGACCCAGAGAGAGAGCGAGACGACGGGAACGACAATCGTCGCCCAACCGAAGCCCCAGCGCCATGTCGTGGTGGCGAGGAGGTTCTGCGCGAACGTGCCCGAAACCCAGGTGTTGATCAGGAGCTGGAACGAACTGGTGTAAGCTACGGGCTACTCCGCGAGGCGGTTCCACTCACGGAAGGTAGGCAAAGAGGAGACGAGAGCGGAGGGAGGTGAAGTCAGAGAGCAGGACGGTGTACAGGACTGTTGTTAGCTAGCTCAATAGGGTGCCACCTACTGTGCTCGGCTCCAAAGCCGAGGGTGTACAGCACGAATCCTCCGATGTAAGGGCCGAAACCAGTCGCCGTGGCCTGCACGATGGTGCCCACGGCGAAGATGATGGTAGACCAGATGAGGACGAACGTGCGCGAGTAGTAGTCGGCGAGCTTGGCGTGGATCGGCTGCGAGATGGCGGCGACGCAGGCACGAATGACGCCAAGGGTAGCGGTCTGCCCCGCGCTACCCCACGAGCTGACGGCCATCGCCTGGTACGTGGGACGGGTGGCGGCATCGAGTCTGGGGTCAGTCTCCCCCAACGCCTGTAACCCACCCTCGGGCATAGGTGACGAGAACGATCACCACGAAGAACACGACGCGGTGCCAGGTCTTGAAGGTGGCGTTGATGCCCTCGATGGTCGCAACACCAGGCGACTTGGAGTGAACCGTGTCGACCTCGCCGATGATCTCCTGCTTCTCCTGGTCGGGGTAGTCCTGGGGGACGGAGCGGCCCTCCTTGGACGCTGTTGTGACTTCTGGTGTCGCCATGGTGGGTGTTAGTCTGGACAGGTCGGGAGAGGCAGGAGCATCCTTTTTATGACTCTGGCCTGCTCCTAGTGCGGAAAGCTGGGCTTGGCGCAGCGGTCTTGAAAAGAGCTCGTGCTGAGGGAACTGCGGCGGGTCTGCCCCGAGGTGGCAGGGGCGTCAGACTCGGGAGAAGAGCCTAGCCTCATCCCTGGGCAGTGGCATGTGCGCTCTTTGTTAGCCTGGTATCTGATAAAATCATTCGTGGGTCGGGTGACTGTCCCGAAACATTCCAAAGCAGGCGGCGGGTCCAAGATCCCATGACTGCTGGATGGGCCTCCGACCGAGGAGCCCGAGGTGGGGCGCACACGTGTCCACCTCCAGACTGCTGGGTCATGGAAGAAGGCGATCTTCTTCCAAAGGAAGATTGAAGGGATGGTCACTAGTGTGAATGCTGATGTGATGGCCCATGCGCATCACATCTGCCTCGGCTGAGGTTCTGAATCGCGCTCTTCCTGTTGCAGGGTGCTAGGGATCGCATCACCAAGGCCATTCCTGAGGAGTGGGGGATGTCGAAACGCGCTTAAGGGCCGTGATAACGACCTTCGGCCGACACAACCAGGGCGGGCAGCGTATCAGATAACTGCGGCCGCCGCCGCTGTTCTTCCATACCTCCTTCTTTCCACAGTGCCTGCTCCGCGATCCACACCACCCTGCACCACCCGGCCCACGTTGAGGCTGGGCACCAATGGTCGACGCTTCATTGATCAAGTGCATGTATTTTAGGTTCTGGCGCACGTAATATGCATGCGACATGTGTGAGCCTGACACGGCATGCACAGAGGGCTATGAGCAGCGTGTCGAGGTCGACGCCAACGAACATCCTGGAGTCGGCAGGGATTCTTGACTAGGTGCACCATCACATGGACTGACCGTGGTCGTGTGGAGGGGGTCCAGGCGGCTCCGAGGCCCGAGGCATGCCAAGAGGGCTGGGGGCAATTTTTGAGATCTTCAAAGATGGACGAGCCTGGAACGCTCGGTCTGGTGACGGCCGATATCAGCCTCGAGGATATTTAGAAGCGGGTGTGCTCCGTTAACGCGCGGCTACAGAAGATGTACAGCCACGGCTTATATGGCGCGCCAGACTGCAGGTGGGTGAAGCGAGGCCGATGCCCGAGGAGGAGCGAGTGGGGGCCGCAGTTTTCTGACGGGCTAATACGAGATAGATACAAGGAGACCCTCAGGTGTGGAGAAGTCTCCCTGCCACCGCGCCGCTGGGGAGGGAAAGATGATGAGACAAGCTAGAGGGGCAGGCATCAACGTCTGAAGGCCCACTTCTTCTGTGCAAGCCAAAGGGCTCCCAGTGAGTGTTCGAATCTTTGTGGGAGCCTGGAGTTTTGTGCAATGACGTTGACCACCGGATGGAAAGATACCCGGCGGTTTCACTAGACCGCATCCAACGCGCTCCAACTTCTCCAACATCCTCCTCTCTCTCTCTCTTGCTCTCTTCCCCATCTCTCTCTAACTCACCAAGCACAATGTCCGACCCTGCTGCACGCCTCGCTGCCGTCGCCCGCCACCTCACCGAGGGTCCCGGCGGCGGCGTCAAGACTATTGTTGTCTTCGGCGCCGGCCTCATGGGTGCCGGCATCGTCCAGATCGCTGCCCAGGCCGGCTACCGGGTCCACATGGTCGACGTGAACGACAAGGCTATTGCGTGAGCTGGCTGCGCTGCGGGGCTGACGGAGAGTAACGGCATCGACATTATCAAGAAGTCGGCGGCGCGCATCGCCAAGAGGATCGCGCCGGAGCGCATCGACGAGTTTGTCACTTACGTCCTGAGCAACATCCACACGTTTACCGACCGGTGAGACATCTATTCGGGGAGCGGCGCTAACCCCAGCACTAAGGCTATCGAGGGTGCCGACCTGGTCATCGAGGCGATCATTGAGAACCTGAAGATCAAGCAGGAGCTGTTCGACTTCCTCGACAAGAACACCAAGCCCGAGTGCATCCTCGCCTCCAACACCTCGTCGCTTCTCATCTCGGACATTGTCGAGCATCTCCCGGAGAAGCGCAAGGCCGTGGTCTGCGGCCTGCACTACTTCAACCCCGTCCCCATCATGCGTGAGAAGGAGGCATGGATGTCGCTGACAAGACAGGCCTGGTCGAGGTGATCCGCACTGAGCAGACGACCGAGGAGACGATCAAGATCGTGTACGACGTCAACAAGAAGATGGGCAAGACCGCGGTGCTCGCCAAGGACGCGCCTGGGTGAGGTCTCTCTCTGTTGACCACGCTAACAGCAGCTTCATCGTGAACCGCCTCCTTGCCGCATACAACCGCGAGGCGTTCAAGATGGTGGAGCGCGGCGACGCCACCGTCGAGGACGTTGACACCGCCATGAAGCTCGGCGCCGGATACCGTAAGCTATGTCAAAGTGGGATCTGACACACAGCCATGGGCCCCTTCGAGCTTGCCGACTACACCGGCCTCGACCTCAGCCTGTTCATCGCCAAGGGCTGGATCGAGTACAACAAGCGCGGCCTGGTGCCCGACTACCTCGTGGGCGAGTCCAAGCTCGTGCGCCAGATGGTCGAGCAGGGCCGTACGGGCCGCAAGTCTGGGCGTGGCTTCTACGAGTACAAAGACGGCAAGAAGGTCAGGAAGGGTAACTAGCTGTATCTGTATGGGTATGTATCTCTGCTTGGATCTAAGGTGCAGATGCCTGGAAGGGCAGGGTGGTGAGTCGCCATCGCCCATGTGGACCAAGATAGACGCCACTGCACGGACCATCGCGGAGGACTGGACGTCGAGCCTGGGAACGACTGCTGTCATCGGGCACGGCAAGTCGCACATCTAGCTCAACTCTCACGAGTGCGTCCGACCGCCTCATGTGCATCGCAGGCGGTCCCCATCCGAATGACCAGACCTGACTCGACGTATGACGCGCTCGAACCACTGACCGTGACGGCGTCCGAGCGCGCACTTCCCCTCGCCCCCCTCCCGCCTCACCACCGCTCAGAGCCTTCTCGCAACGCCCAGCACCTCAGCATGCGTCTTCAACACCGCCCGCGCTCGGTGTCGTGAGCAACGTCTTTCCTCCTCGCCATCCACCACGACGATCCGGCGTCTTTCACCCCCATCCTCCGCCTCTTCCCCTCCTCCGCCCCTTCGCCCTCCTCCGCCCCCCTTCGCCCCCTCGATCCGAAAAACACCCCCACCCTGCCCTACCCAATGCCAGGCGCGCTCATAGGCGGCATCGTCGGCGGAGTCACGGGCCTCGCCCTCGCCGCTGGCTCAGCGTGGGCAGGCTACCGCGTCGCCGAACGACGACGCCGAGCACACCTCCACGCGATCAAGTGCGTCGCCTGAAGTCCGCCCGCTAACCCCAGAGCGGACGTCGAGGCGCCCACGATCCGCACTGTCGTCCCCGTCCCCATGCCCGGCGCGACGTACGAGCCGCCAGTACCCGTCCTCGTCGCCGCGCATACGGGCTGGGGCCTCCGCCCGCCTCCACGCCCCAAAGCGCGGCGAATGCTGCGCTCACCGGCGCGGCGGGCAAGCGAAAACGCCCTCCCGGCCCTCCTCGAGCTCGGGGAGAGCGAGTTTGGGGACAGCGAGGGGCCCGAGCGTGAGCTGGACGAGGGGCTGGGCTTTTTCCTAGGGGACGGCACGAACGCCGAGCACGCGCCACGTGCGCTTGGCGCACCACCAGAAGCGCACCCCACAAACACGAGCAGTTCAAGCGAAGACGAATCGGAGGCGGCGAGCGATGCCAACACGGTGGTGAGCGACGACGACCTCACGTCTAGAGTCAAGTCCGCCACCGAGTTGTGCCCCACGCCCTCGTCGCTCGGCAGCTTCCCCGTGACGCCGACGACCCCGGGCGACTTTGCGCCGGACGACTTCGTCCTGGCACTCAGACCCGGTTCGCTCGACGCGTCTTCGGATTCGGAGGACTCATCGCCAGCCAGCACGCCGGAGAGTACCCTCGAGCGCCCGAAACGCAGAGGGTGTGTCGAGCTCGAGGACCGCCGCTCGCTGGGCGCCTTCATCCGCGGGCACTATGTCTGAGCGGTATGTCTGGGCGGCGGGGAGGATCTTATAGCCAACGTAGAGTGCACATGTACAGGTGTCGACATGGAGTGCCGAGATCGTCGCGGGGGCGAGGTAGCATGCGTCCCGGCCGTCCCGTACATGTGATAAGCTTATACAGTACACTCGCGGAGAGTACGCACACCCACGCGGGAATGTTGCGTCAGCATCGAACAACTAGTGCCCACAACATCGTCGCCTCACATGGCCGCGGATCTGAAGATCACAGTGTGGCGCTCGGACATATTGTCAGCATCAGCATAACGTGAGGAGGTCAACACCACCTCAGCGCTCTCGTGCGACCCCCTGCCCCTCTGTTTGGGATGAGACATAGCACCCTGCTGCGACAGGCCAAGCTGCCAAGGGGCCCATCCAATGTCTGCCTGGTCTCACCCAAAACAAGCTTAGCGGAAGACACGTCAGGAAGAGTCTGAGACGGTGTTTGCACCCTCCCACGCGCGTGAAACGCGTGTACGAGAAGACTGACAGGGGCGAATCTTGAACCTGCAGGCAGACCGCAATTCGCGGCCAAAAAAGAACCATCAGACGCGCTGCCGAGGAGGACGCGTTGACGCGATCGGCGACGCGAGCCAGCGCTCAAGCGCAGTTGCACTGCCAGGTACGAGGTAGCCTGTGCAAACACATCACCACCTCCTCGCAACAGATATTAATCGCCGCTTGATGTGCCTCCTTGGCGCCCTCGCAACTGATTTCGGGCTTGCGTCCGCGTTGGTTTCGGCGACGACGGCAGAAGCTGTGGAAGCTCTGCGGGCCGCGCCTTGGCGCTGCGAGATTGGGCGGAGAGGCTGATCTGGGTGCGGATGCAGGGTGTGGCTAGCTGGACAGGTGTCTGGACAGATGTCTGGAACGCGGCTGGGCCGCGGGTGATGCACTCGCATCCTGTAATGACATGGCCAGGACTTGGCACCGAGGCTGGTTTGAGGAATTTGCGTGGTAGCGGGTCAGGGCAAGACTGAGCGGGAAGCCGTTGCCGGGCTGGTTACGGCGGCGGTCGCGACGGCCTGCTGTTTGCTGGGCCGTCGGAGACACAGGTACAGGCAGGAACGCAGAGGGGAGCACAGGGGTGGCAGGATGATGTGATGCACCAGGGGCCGGAGTGGCACCAGCCAAGCAGTTACGAGAGGCAGTGGTCAGGTGGGCACGGGAGCGGCAGCGCGGGAGTCGCAACCAGGCTATGCTGAAACCAAAGTAGCGGGGCTTTCCCGGGCTAGTTTCATGGCTCGAGGGCCACCTCTGCCCTCCTGCCGCCTTTGCCACTCTGAGATCGTTCTGGCCCGACTTGTCCTTCCTGCCCCTTTCTTTCTCACCGGCTGGTCGCAGATGGTGTTTGCCCCGTCGTCAAGAGCAATGCCGGCAGCCCGCAATCGGCACCAGGCTACATATGGGCGAGGTGGTGTTGCCCGCGCCCCCCTCACACTCATCCACAACCACTGACACCGACGACGACCATGGGCCTGCTGCAACGGCGCAGCGTGTTCGTGAATGACGAGCCCAAGGCCGAGCCCAGCTTCAAGAAGGGGCGGGGCCGCAAGGCGTCCATGCCGAGCTCGAAGCCGCCCGAGATCGACAAGAACAAGGAGCTGCGTGAGTATCCAGAGAGTCAAAGCTGACAGCAGCAAAGCGCAAGAGCTTTGTCAACATCCTCCGCCCGTGGAAGAAGGACAACGAGGCGCCCCCCGTCCCCGCCCTGCCCCTCCCGAACGCGCCGTACGCGCGCGGCCGCGACTCGGTGCTCGGCTCCCCTACCACGCCGCGCACGCCAGTCAGCCCGTTCGCACCCCGCCCTCACTCGCAGGTCGGCTCCCAGGCTGGCATCTGCTCGACGTTCCCGCGCCCCGCGTACCCCAGCTCGGTGACGCTGCCAAACTTCATCCCCGGCCCTCGCAGGTTCTACAACCAGGGCGCCGCGGCCGACAGCACGTCGAGCTTTGGCGCGTCGCGCTCGACGCTCTACCTCTCCCAGCAGCAGTCAAACTACGCGCACTACCCGCCCTCGCCGGCGCCGCTGACGATCTCGAGCCCCATCCCGGGCATCGGCGACGTGCCTCCGACGCGCTACAACGACTTCTTCCAGCCCTCGCCGGTGTCGCCGGGCGAGATCGGTGTCGCCCTCGCGCCCCCAGAGAGCGAGAAGAACCTGGGCAAGCGTGAGAGCCGCCAGCGGATCCGCCTCAGCACGCAGACGACGCACACGGTCGTCTCGGGCTCGACGCACACCAGCCACACGAGCCATACCGTCCAGGCGCCATCACCGGGGGCACTCACCAGCCCCGCGGCGTCGCAGACTTCGCACTCCCCGCTCGCCAGCAACCGCCAGAGCGCGGCGACGATCAAGCCCCTCAAGCGCGCGAGCAAGGGCTCGAAGCGCGCGAGCGAGGCCGACTTCCTCCTCGACGCCGAGGTCGCCGCCGTCTTCTCGGACTCGTCGCCATCGCCAGCCAATGAGATCCCACCCGTACCCGGGATTCCGGCGGCGCTCGCGGCGCTCGAGGGCCGCAACGTGGACGCGCGCGAAGACCGCGAGCCCGACCAGCGCGAGCGCTCCCCGCGCGCAGTCATGTCCATGCTGCCGGAGCCGCGCAAGTCCAAGATCCCCGTGCCCCAGCGCATCCAGTCCATGCTCCCCGTCCCGCCTCCGCGCCGGTCCAGCGCAATGGCCGAGAAGAGCCTCCCGCCCCCGCCACGACAGTCGTTCACGTCCCTCCGCCCGCCCCCGCGCATGGTCGACTCGCCGAGCGGTTCGAGCGGCTCCACCCCGCGCGGCTCGAGCCCATCCATCGCGTCGACGGAGCGCATGCCCGCCCCCGCGTCGCCGCGGCCCGACTCGCTCCTCTCCACCGCGAGCTGGGGCTCGTCCGCCGGCGCCCGCCTCTCTGGGCGGCCGGGGCGCGTCGAGCGCGGCTCGCTCCCCTGGCGCGAGAGCAGCCCGGGGGGCACACCGGACCTGTCCGCGGGCTCGGAGAGCGAGGGCGTCGAGGCCCTCGAGGATGGGAAGAGCACGCGCTCCCGCCGCGACGGCGACGACGAGAGCGTGCGCTCCTCCTCGTCCCTCTCGCACTGCCCGACGGCCCTCCTCTCGCCCGTCTCGAGCGTGTGCGAGCCGCTCTCGCCGGGCCTCCTCTCCCCCTCCGCCTCGGGCGACTTTGGACTCGGGCTCGGCGTCATCGTCCCCGGACCCCGAAACCCCTCGCCGACCCGCGAGATCCAGGGCCTCAAAAGCCGCAACTCGGTCCTCGAGGCCACCAACTCGCGCCTCGAGGCCGAGCTGCGGCAAGCGCGCTCCAACCCGGGCCTCCGCGCGTCCGTCGCCGCGAGCATGTACAGCATCTCGTCGCTGGCGGTGCGCGACGACATGTCCATCGGGTGGACGAGCCACAACGGCTCGTGCCTCGACCTGGCAATGCCCGCGCTCGTCGCCGAGATCGACCAGCTCAAGCGCTCGGGCGCGGCCCTCCAGGCCGAGCTGCAGGGCCTGAAGAGCCAGGTGTCGCTGCTCCTCCCGCCGACGCCGCACGAGCTCGCCGAGACCGAGATGCGCGACGGCTACGTCCACGGAGAAAAGTACGTCCCGAGCGCGGCGTACGCCCCTCCGCCCGGGAGGGTGCAGGAGCTGGCGTCGGACGCCGACGACGAGCGCGACGAGACCCCCACCCCGCGCCGGCAGGACAGCCTGAGCTCGGACATCGAGACGGCCGAGAGCTACTCGAGCGCGTACTCGACCTCGAGCGCCGACTCGGCCTCCCCGCTCACGCCGGACACGTCGACCGACTGGCCCGCGCTGCCCAACATCACCGAGCTTACGCTCGGCAAGGCGGGCGACCGCTCCTCCGTCATCAGCCTCACGCGCGGCGGGGCGCCCCTCACCAAGCTCCCGCCGCGGGGGCACGCGCGCCAGCGCTCCCGCATCGCCCCGGTCAACGTGACCCAGGCGAACGCGTGCGTCCCCGGCTCGGACCCCACCACCCCCAAGGCGACGACGCCCAAGGCCCGCCGTGCCCAGCGCAACAGCCTCCAGCCGACGCCACGCAGCGCCGTCACCCCTCGCACCTCCATGTTCAACATGGGTACGGCGGTGCCGCCGCCGCGCCCGCCGCGCCGCCGCCCCGTCGCCGTGCCACGCGAGATTGTCGAGGTCGCTGCCGCCTAGTTGTACCATTCTATAGTATTTTAATGACACCAGTGTATCCAGCATGACTGCATGAAGTAGCGCGTGGCGCAAGGCTATTGAATAGGGCTAACTACACTGACTCGCTGACTCGTCACGCGTACTCATACATGTTCCGCCCGTCTCACCTGACCTCAGATGACACCGTGGCCGCCGAGCCGCTGCCGCTGCGCCGCCTCCCACTCGGGTTGGTAGACAGGTGGGATCTCACCGCCGTCAGCCACAAAGCCACCGTCCTCAGCTTGCGCTGGGGTCGGGCGGAGCCGCACAGCGTCACCAGATGGTCGCTGGAGGGACCGCGTGCGACGCCGCTCCGCCTCAAGCTTGCTCTCTCGGGACGGCGCTGCGGCCACGGCTGTGGTCGTAGCAGTCCGGCGTATGCCTTCCTGAGGGGGGAGGGAGGTGTGGCTGCCTGCAGCCGACACCACGGGTGCCGTGGACGAGGATGGGAACGAGGGGAACGACGGCAGCGACGCGCTGTGAGGCACGGTGGGAGCAGGCACCACTGAGCCTGCCCCGACCAGCGGGGCTTGCTCGTAGCGTGGGTCCCAGCCGTGGCCCACGTCCCACTGGCCGTAGTTAGAGTCGTAGCTCGTCGGCGCGGTGAACGGGTACGGCGTGAGGTTGTCGACCTCCTCCATGTCCCGGTTGTGGTCGCGGCCGTACCCCGGGTCGTACATGCCCTGGCCGCCGAGGTCGAACTCGTCTTCGAGGTCGCGGCGGCGGCTGCGCTTCTTGTGCCACCGGTACCCGAAGTAGACGAGCACGGCCAGGATGACGGCGAAGACGACACCACCGACACTCGTGCCGACGATGAGGCCCGTCTTGTCCAGCGGCTTGGCCACGGCGGGCGTCTGGCTCTGCAGGCCGCCCGTGGGCGTGCGCGTGATCGTCGTGGTCGCGTCGGACCAGATTATCACAGGTGGAGATGAGCCGCTCGACGTAGACGCGGACGTGGAGCTCGCGGTGGATGTCGGAGGCGTGCTTGTCGGAGGGGTGGACGTGGGCGGGGTGCTTGTCGGCGGCGTCGAGGTTGGCGGCGTGCTAGTCGGGGGCGTGCTGGTCGGCGGTGTCACGCTCGAGGTGGTGCTCGTCGCCCCGCCCGGAATGGGGCGGGCCTCGCAAGTACACAGCCCGCCGGGAGGGCATGGCAGAACAGCCTGCAGACCACTCTCGATGAAGGAGACGGACGAGTTGAGGGCGACCATGGGCTTGACGCGAACGGTCACCCGCCACCCGCCCGCAAGGTCCACGGTAGGCCACAGCACGTTCGACACGAGCGCCGGGAAGCTTGCAAGCAGCGCATCCTGCCCGCCCTGGCTGGAGACGACATCTCTGCCGTCAGCGTCACCCCCAGATAGCCGTACACTGTGAAGGGTGGCAGAGCGCCGGGCCACGTCCAGCTAATCGTGGCGGGCTGGCACGACCGCAGCGGCTCGACGGTCACGACCGG
>JAMALN010000598.1:0-23887 GCA_023630115.1 Cutaneotrichosporon sp. PK4640 | reverse complement strand
TAGCATAAGACAAAAGCGCAGTACGCAAGCGTGTTGTGTTGTACAGATAGGATGCATTTGAGCTTCAACGATCACAGTAGCGCAGAGCCTTGCCCTCAACATGAAGAGGCGGAGCTTGAAGGCTGACGACCGAGCTCGAGCTGGCAGAACGCAGTCAGGTGGAGGTGCCACTGTCGGGTTGTGCCTGTGGGGTACCCCACACTGCGCCCTTGTACACACACCTTCCCTTCCTCGTCTTCCTCATCCTCCTCATCCTTCTCACCGCCACCGTCTCCACCGTCTTCAATACACGAGTCCACCCAGCGACCACGCCAGATCCGCGCCGCGCCCACCGGACACCCGAGGCTTGTTCCCACACCTCCCACCTCGGCTGTTCGGATAGCCCACCTTCCGAATGCCTCCGTCCCGCGTCATTGCCGAGTGACAAGGTCCCGTGCTCAGGTCGAGGAACAATGCCCGACCCCCGCGGAAGGGCGCCAATGGTTCAGCGCCGCTTACCACATCAGTCAAGCGGCGAAGCTTGAGGCGGGTCTGGTGACCTCGCTCATCCCCGCTCTGCGAGCTTGAAGCTCCGAGGATGGTCGTGCAGCTGGGAATGCCGGTTGGGTGGGCCGGAGGGGATTGTGGAGGTGGACGTCACGGCGCGTGGGACGCACGTGCCTGTCTTCCGCAATCCGCACCAAGCTCACCAAAGCACCCAGCCCAAGCTGACCAGCGTGAGGCGACATCAAGCTCGCTTTGCTCGTCTCTGCACATACCAAGCGCACTAGGAGGGGAGGGAATACGAAGAGCCCCTCTCTCCAAGCCAGCCGGCTTGTACAATCGGGCTGGCGTGGCCCTTGGAGCAGATTGAGCACGGCTCCAGCTTGGGATGTGGGCTAACAGGGCAGCAACCACCTAGGAGCACTCCTATCGTCTCGCTGCCGCCTGCGAACGTCTTACCCTACAGCATGGCACAGTTACTGCCTTCGGGCCAGCTGCTAACAGTTTCGGCCCAGCTATGCCTGACACCTCGGGCACCCGGTAAAGGTCCAAAAACTACGACACCCGGGATTCCCATGTGGTCCCCCACCATGGTACTAACCGAGCGGTACTGAGCTTGACTTCGCAGATCGGACGGGATGCGGTATTTTCTCAGTCCTATGGCCGTAGATATTTGTATGGCGTTTCGACGCCTTATGAGCTGATGCTCACCCGCCAGTTTGTCGACAAGCCACCACCCTTGTCGCTTTGAGGCGACCTAGTCGCTGGTCTGAGGCTAGCAACTTTTCGGCATCTGCGGGCCGTAGTCCGTTGAGCACACCCGTTCCCGCTGCCACTTGGCAGCGGTGGGCCCGTTGGCGCGTCGAGGAACATGTAGCAGACGAACTCGACACCGGGCAACTCACCTCCTCAAGCTGTGCAACCTGACGGTATCGCAGACGCGCGCTGAGCATACCTGTGAGTGGAGGGGCGAGGAAAGTGCCTGTGGGCCTGGAGGAAGTTGGAGGATCTCCGAGAGCAGCTCGCGTAGGAGATAGCGAGCTGACAGCAGATGCCATCGCCCACGGATGTCCGTCGAAAGCAGCAGCGCTACCGAATCTTGTGGTAGCTCCGCCTGCATCCGACGGCCAACGGCTGGCATTCCCTTGGCTGGCCGCAGCAACTCGGTGTAGCCTGTCCGCACAGTCAAGCACTCGTCAAGTGTCCAAGCATGGTACTGCCGTCAGTTACATCCTGCCAGTCTCGCGTAAGAACTGGGGTCGCTGTTGCCGGGACGGCAACGGAGGCTCGAGCTATTCCCGCCCTTGGTGGACGCAATCCCTGCCTACCTGTGGAAGTCAGAAGACCTAGCGGGGACAATCAGTAGTTGGGCCCATGCTGCACCGTCCTCTATCACAGCAGGGAGGCGTGAAATGCTGTGCATGGTATACAGGGATACAAGCGTATCGTGACGGGTTACTTGACGCGGGAGAGGAGGTAGTTGATCTGGGGTCAGCTGTGCACGGTGGACGGTTGGAAGCGGAGGGGAAGGGGGTGCAGCTCCGCTGTGCCGTCTCTCTCCAACAATCCATCTCCACGGCACACTCACAGAGGAGCTCTGCTTCCCTCCAGAGCCACCGCCCTTCTTCATGCAAGCGTGCAGCTGGCGTGCGGCGCTCGCGCACCCGCTCGTCCCTTCGCCCTGGGCGCGCAGATCGGAAGTGGCCGCAAAGCAGGCGAGCACGGCGGCGAGCTCAGCGGCACAGGGGGGCGGCGCGGCCTCTGCGCGTCGAGAGAGCGTGGACGGAGAGGGGCAGAAGTTTGGAGGGTGAGGGGGTTGGATTGGAAGACACGGCGATAGAGGTGGGAAAGGCGAGTGGCGACGACGAATCACGGCAATGGAGGGGGCCGCGGTTGATGGGGGAAACGAGGGGATGACAGCGCGAAGAGAGGGGGAACCATAGCGAGGCGGGGATACGCAGATGGACGAGAGGAGAGACGCGAGGAATGCGGACGCGGACGAGTGGAGACGTGGAGACGGGGCAAATTCGAGCACAGAGAGCATGGTCAGCGCCTTGAACTCGTCGCTCATGATTAGACTTACTGCGTGTTGGGCGGACCTTCCAGCGCATGGTTGTTGTTGGTGATGTCGACTGTCGAGTTCGGTGTCGAAAAGTCGGACAGATCGCAGCGAGATGGAGTCTATTCGAGCCCCCCACTTTACCTCCACTTCAGAACTTCACCAGCTCCCAGGCCATGCAACAACCAGCAACGAGGACGACCGCTCCGAGCCCAACAGCCTGGTCTGACTGATGCATATAGAATACATACATGGCGGGCGCCTGTAAGCCGGCGCACAGTCTGCCCTCTCTCTAGAGAGCCCTCTCGAATCCAAGCCCAATCCCAACCGTCGCTTACGCTCACTTGCGCCCCTTGGAGCGCTTGTTGGCGAGCTGCTGCTTGCGCTCCTCGAAGCGCACGGCCTTGCGCTGGTTGAGGCCGCCGTCCTCGCCCTCGCCGCCCTTCTTGGGCCCCTTCTTCCGCTCCGCCGTCCCAACCTTGTTGAGGATGCTCATCGCCGCCTCCTTCTCGCCCTTGAAGTCGCCGACCGTCGCCTCGAACTTGCGCTTGATGCCCTTGGCGCGCGGCTCGCCCTCGATCTTCTTGTCGAAGCGGCCAAGCGACGCCGTCGCCGTCTTGGACACGAGCATGCTCCGCTCCAGCTCGGCCTTGCGCACCGAGCGCGCGCTTGCCCTGCCCTCCTTGGTCGAGGCCGCTGAGGGACCGGTCTCCCGCCCCAAAGTGGAGGTGGGGTTGGCCGCGGCGATGGCGACGTTGGCGGCGTGCTGCCTCTCGTTCTTGGCGACGCGCGCCTTGCGCTCCGACCGCGCCTTGTGCCGGGGGTCGACGCTCGTGTCGTCGTTCGCCTTGTACTCGTGCAGCCACTGGTCCTCGCCCTCGCGGTTCTTGCCGTCCCGGCCCCAGCGGTTGACCCACTCCTGCTTCTCGTCGTCCCACACCTTCTTGTCCTTCTTGCTGTGGCTGATGCCCTTGGCCTTGGCGAAGCGCTCCCACTTGGTCAGCGGCTTGGGCTTGGGCAGCGGCTTCTCGCGCGGGAGCTTGAACTCGGCGTCGGGGAGCTTGACCACGGGACCCTGCTCGGTGCTCTGGGTCTGGAGGGTGAAGAGACCGCCGAGAAGCGCCTGCGTCGAGGTGAGCGACAGCGCCAGGAGGTGCGCCTCGCGGTTGCCCCTGGGGTTAGCTCGTGTGATGCTGGGTGTCAACCCACAAGTACTCCTCGGCGTCCACGGGGGTGGTGTCGTACGCGGCGAGCAGGCCGACGTCGACGTCGATAGGGGTCGCACGGGGCAGCACGTCGGCGCGGCGCGACGCCTCAAAGTCTGCCAGCTGCTGCGAGACGTCCATGGTTGTTGTGAGTAGCTGGGGTGTGCGTGGGTATGGAGATGCGAGTTGGCCACCCAAAACATCCAAGTTGCGTCGAAATCTCAGTGGGATAAATGATGAGAGAAATGGGGGCGAATAAATTGTGGTGGGTGGTATGGTCGGGGGAGGTCGGCCAACCAGCCAGCAAGGTCAGCGAACCAGCCAGCCGCCATATCGTCGTCCCAGTCCGCCTTCCCTCGTCCTCAGACACCACTCTACCTAAACCCACCAACCCCCCTCCCATCGCATACAACAAGCATGTGGCCCGTGAACGGTGAGCTCTAAGACGCACGCCAGAGCTAACAGACAGCTACCCCCAAGATCCGCGAGCGCCAGATCGCTTTGCAGGTGCGTGCGCCTGCCGGGAGAGGAACGCCGAAGTCTCCGCGCCTCCGCCTCGGCTCCACCCGGCCCATGAGCCGGGCTCGCGCTTGAGGACATGGATGCGGACGCGCGCAATGGAGACGGAGATGGAAGGCGCGGGCAGCCGGCGCATGCATGCGAGAGCGCAGCTGACGACAGGCCCGGGCTGGTGTCCCTTCTTACCTCAAGAAGCCCAACTCGAAGCTCTACCTCGGTGCGTCATTTGTGTATCGGCGCGACGCGATGCTGACCTGCGCTTTTGTCTCGACTTGCCCATGCTCGGATGTGCACCTGCCCTCGACGCCTGCGACCTCGGCGCCATGATCATCCCCTCCCCTCGCCATTATCCCCCACCCTCGGGTATTCTCACGCCGTGCACGTTCCTCGCTGCGCTCCGACTCCGTTCATCGCGCCGCGCGCATTCATCCCCATCCCCTTCTATCGCGCCCAACTCGCCCTCCTCCCCCGCTCGACCTCCTCGCTCGACGACGCATTGCACTGCGCTGCTTCACTCTGTCCCATGACCCACGACGCCACGCGCCACCCAACCCTGCCCGAACCCGTCTGCCGCACCCATTGTTCCCACAACAGGCGGCTTCCTTGGCCTCCTCGGTGTCGGCCTCGTCGGCAACATGTACTACCTTGTGCAGTACGCTCGCGTTAGTATCCTCGTGCTGTGTCGAGACATCGTGCTGACGCTATCCTCCAACCCCGGTCTCGCATGCCCAATTCTTCCGACACCTCCACTCTTTTGTTCTCCGCCTTTGGCAATGCCGCTCGTCCCGTGTCCTATCACTCCCCTCATCCCCTACGCATACCGACCGTTTCACTGCTCGCGCTCGACTCCCGTGACGCCGATCCAATCCTCACGACTGTGTTCTTCGCGATCTTCTGTGTTCTGTCGATCCCGGGTATCCGCCAATCTCGGTTCTCTCGTTACACACAACAGGGCAAGGCCGTCGCCAAGTCGCTTGAGTAGTGCCTAAAATCATGAATGCATAGCTTCGAATGGGCGGCGTGCAGTAGTATGTGTCTGGACCTCGCCTCTGCGGACGTTCGGGTCCATTCGATAACACTGAGAGCGCACCGTAGGACGGATGGAGGTGCGCATATGGTTGGCGGGGTCGTGTGCCGCCCCACCTGTACCTGACGTCACATGAGCAGCTGTCCATGTTATGTTCGCTACCCGTCAAGCTCTCTTGTGTGCGACTCCCTTCTTCTCACCTTTTCTCACTTGCTCTCCCACCACACTCGGCGACGATGCCCTCCCGGCCTGACCTCGTGACGAACAGGCCGTCCTTCACGGCGTCTCCGCCGCCCATGACCCCGACGTCACCCCTCTCGGCTGTCTCACCTGGGTCAGATGGGACGAGTGAGTTTCCTCAATATTCCAAGCTAACCCAGCACCGCGGCAGTACTTTCGGCGCGAGAGTCTGGCGGTGGCCGGTGCCCGCCGCTCCTCGTTCTACAACTCGTACTCGCCGACATCGCCCATCGCCGTCGCCGCGCGCCGGCGCTCTGGCTCAGGCTCGTTCGGCTCGGTGCCGAGCGCGAGCAGCTTCGCTGCCCGCCCCGAGCGTCTCGGCACGTCGGGCTTTGGCGTGAGCTTTCGAAACGCGTTCGCAGCCCCGCTCGACGAGGAGCCGATCCTCGAGACGTCGAGCGGCGACGTCTCTCCCGGCTCGACGAGCCCCAGAGGCCCGCGGCCCAGCGGACACAGCCGCACCATGCCCGTGCCGCGCCGCCGGCGCTCCAGCACGATCGGCCAGATCCACTGGTTACCTGGCGGAGCGGGCGGCGAGACGGGCGACGAGCCCGGTGTCGACGTGCGCAGCGCGCGCGACCAGGAGGCGTATGGGCACCTCAAGTCGCCGACTGCCATCACCGTCATCGACTACTCGTCCGACCCGGATGCCGAGGACACCAACGTCCGCGTCGACTTCCCCGGCTCCAAGCTCGCCAGCTGGCTGAATAGCCCTGCCGGGCAGCGCCCGCTCGGCGATGACCGCAAACCATTGGGCGTCCGCTGGAGTGAGTTAGATCGTCCAATCCCCAACTGACACCAGTGCATGTCACGGGCCTCAACTGGGAGGTCATGAAGACGCTCACGTTGCGTTACCAGTGAGCTGTATGCCATGCCCGAACTCACGCAGACTCCACCCCCTCGCGGTCGAGGACGCGCTGCGCTCCAGCCGCTCGCCGAGATCCAAGATCGACTATTACAGAACCCACATGTACCTCCAGATTCTGGTACACCATATCCACGGGCCGGACAAGGATGCACTCTCGAAAGCGACGGCAGGCCTCGCGGAGGGCGAGGAAGGGCGGCATTGCTGTGACGACACGGACCACGACCACGACCATCGGACCGACGACATCGAGGCTGTCACACCCAAGAAGCAGCGCTGGTGGCAGCGTAACCCCGAGGGCCAGATCCGCCTTCCGGAGGGCGTTGACGCGGTGTTTGGGCCGACGATGCCAGGCCAGACGCACCGTAAGAAGGGCAAAGATGGCAAGGTAATAACCCCTGTGGCGCCACTGACGCACAGACCGAGGCACCATCGGAGGTCGACATGACCGAGACGCACAGAATGGTCGTCGACCAGCTCTCGGCGTCATACATGGTTCCCATACGCAAGGGTATCATCTCGGCGTTCATGATGCGCGATGGGCTCATGATCACAATGTGCGAGAGCGACATGAGTGAGGCGCTCGAGCCAATCTACGAGCGCGTCGAGGACGACCACTCGCTCCTCCGCCGCTCGGGCGACGTGAGCATGCTCGCACAGGCGCTCCTTGACGTCACGGTCGACCTGAGCATCGAGATCGCGCAGGCGTTCGAGGCCGAAATTCTCAAGGCCGAAGGCCAAGTCCTCGTGTCCCCGCAGCTCGAGTTTGTGCGCCGCCTCTTCATCGTCCAGGCGCAGATTACGCGCTTCCGCCGCCAGCTCACGCCCCTCCTATACGCATGCTACATCATCCGCGACCAAGACACGGCGCGCTCGGCGGCTGCCGGCGAGCTCACTCTCCCGCGCAGACATCGCACTAACTCGAACGCGACGGCCGCCAGCCTCTCAGCGATCGGCGCGTCGCCCGGCCAGCCACAGTCGAGCATGGGCCTCGGCCCGTCGCAGGGCATCTCGCCGCACCTTGCCGCCGGGCCGCAGGGTATCCCCAACATCCACGGGCTGCACGGGGGCAACGCGGCCGTGCCGGGCTTTGCGATTCCGGGCGTGGCGCCCGCGGGCGCCGGCACGGCTGGCGGCCTCATGGGCGGCATGGGCGGCATGCCGGTGTCTGTGCCGAACGTCGCGATCCCCGGCTCGGGAGGGGGCGCCGACATGCCTCCCACCGACATTCCCGAGGAGGGCGAGTGGCCGCCCAACAAGCGCACGCCGAGCCCGGGCGAGGGCAACGGCAACAGCAACGGCAACAGTACGCCCACGGTCGCGAACAACCCTACTGTCGCGGCCAACGCGGCCACTGCGATGGCCGTCAACGCGGGCCATGCGCACGCGACGCCTGGGTACTTCTCGCTGCTGAGCAAGGTGTACATGAACGACGTCATTGACCACCTCGAGGTGAGCGCGCTCTCCTTGACAAGGGCTAACACCAGATGGTCGTGGGCTCGTCGGAGCAGTTCGTGAGCACGTGCGACCACCTCACGGACTACGTGTTCAACGTCCTCTCGTTCCAGACCAACAACAGCATGGAGCGTCTGAGCATCGTGACCGTCATCTTCCTGCGTGAGTCCGCTTTCTTCTCCGAATGCAAAGCTGACACCAGCACTTACTTTCATCGTGCGTGCCCCTGCGTCGGCAGCCCGCGACACCTGCGCCGGCGCCGCCCCTCCCCCCCCCCCCCCCGCCCCCCCACCCGCTAACCCCAGTCCTCGTACTTCGGCATGAACTTCACCGACTTCCCGGCCCTCGAGACGGACGTGTGGAACGGTTTCTGGAAGTACGCCGCGCCGCTCACGATCGCGTTCTTCGTCATCTTCTCCTTCAACTACATCCAGACTGGGTGGGACACGCTCCGGCGCCGCCTCGAGCGCCGCCAGCGCGAGCGCGCCATCGGGTCCGGCCGCAGGTTCTCGTACGAGAAGCTCTAGTGTTGCGACTATGCAGCGTGTGGTGTTAGGCAGTTGCGACGTAGATGGCCAAGCTCGCCTCATGCCTGCACCGAGAAGCTCGTGGACTGGCACCATATATCTGGGTTTCCAGAGTTTCCACCCACTGTCACAGCTGACGGCTGATTGGTGCCCGTCAGCAGCGTCAACCGCAGGCGAACTAGAGCGACGCCTTTCTACCCCTTTCAACTCCTGCATGCTCAAAATCAGGAGGTGTTATTGCGCGCGGAGAAGATCTTGGGCTCAAGGTGGGGTGCCAATGTCGGTAGATGACGCACCCTCCCATGCGGCCAACCGTCCCGATGCGCCGCCCACGGCAGCCACCATATCCAGACTTTGCTCATGGCTTCCCGCACAAGCTGCGAGCCAACACGCACGGGTTGAACCCCGCTCATCCCAGCGCGCGCGGCGGAAAGACACCTGAAAGGTGCCCGTGATGGTTTCATCACTCCACCGCCCAGGCACACTCTACGCCATCATGCCACCCGTGCACACCAGCAGCGTCACATCCATCTCGGTGTCATTAATACAGCACTACGTACAAGTACAGCTGCGCCCGTCTAATCTATGGCTCGCTCTGGCTCACGCCCGCCCCCGCGTCGCCCTCCAGCCCCCGCAGCAGCTCGAGGATGTCGTTCGTGTCGTGCGTCCCAAACACGCTGTCGAGCGTCACCCCCGCACTGGGCACCTCGTCCTGGAACTGCAGGAACAGGGTCGACAGGTCCTCGCCCTCGGCCGGAGCGGGCTGCTCCATCTCCGGGAACGGGAACGTGCCGTAGTCCAGGCTCCCGCCCATGCCGCCGGGCGTCGGCGTCGTCGCCTCCTCGCCCTCCCCGCCGGCCTTGCGCGCGGACGCGCGCGTCGCCATCCGCGGGCTGGGCGTGGGTATGTTGCGCCGCTTCCTGGGTGATTCCGTGAGCGTCAGGTCTGCACGCGTCTTGTTCAGCCGCGGGGAGGAGCGCACGGGCGCCACGGGCGTCGAGGCTGGGGGCGCTGGCGTCGAGCCCGGGATCGGCATGGTCCGGTGCTGGTTGTAGTATCTCCCGCATGCTGGTGTCAGCTCCTACCATGGCAACCTAAGCTCACGCTGGCATACGCGCGCGTCGCGGTTCCCCTTGACCTTCTTCTTGAGCCACTGGTCGCTCTGCGTCGTCCCGCAGTTCTCGCACCGCCCCTCGAAGCTGTCCGAGTGCGGTGCGGGCGGCGCGGTCACCTTCTCCCGCGCTCTTGGGCCCGGGGAGGACGCGACGTCATTCTCCGGGAGCGTCTTGAGGAGCTTGACGAGGAAAGGGTTCCCGACGAGCTTCTTGGCCATGTTGGGGCTCATCGACGCCTCGGACTTGAGCACTTCAAGGATGCGCGCGCGGGACGGCGACGGCGTGGGCGGCGTCTGAGGGACGTGCATCTTTGGCTGCGGGGGCGGGGTGACGTCGCGCGCGCGGTCCACCTTCGTGGGTCGTGGGGAAGGCGGGGGTCTTCTTGACGGGCCGGCGATTGCGTTTGTCGAAATGCCACCATTGGGTGCGGCTTGGGCGCGGTGCCGGAGTGGCGACAGTGGCTTGGGAAGGGGCGGGGCTGGCCTGACGAACCCTCTATCCCGCGCTGGACTGGTGACGGCTAGAGGGTTGGCGGCGCTGCTCTTCCCCCCAGCGAGCATGGACTCGAACTCGCGTCTCCCGGCGAACTCGGCCTTGCCCTCTGGATTCAGCTGGCGGAGGGTGAGCGTGACCTCGAGGCCCCACCCCTTTCCGTCGGCGTCTTCTGACCGCGCGGCGGCCATCAGCCCCTCCAACCCGCCGCCCTCGGCGAAGCAGGCGGGTGAGAACTCGTATTCGCGCGCTAACCGGCCGCGCACGAGCGTGGCGCCGGAGCCCGCCTCCGCCAGCGCCCAGGACAGAAACCCCCGCCCTGTCCAGGCGGTGGCGGGTGGTGGCGCGGAGGGGGAGGGGAATGCGCGCCCGCCGCACACGCGTGGCGACGGGTCGAGGTTGTACACCGTGTAGTCGAGGGAGGTGCGGTTCGGCACGCACTCCGGGCTGCTGTCAGCTGCGACGTGTGCGGTGTTAATCAGCTCACCTTGCATAGCAAATGCCCTTGGCTAGGGCCTTGAGCGCCACGCTGCCGACCAGGTCGGCGCCGACCTGCTGCACAAAGACGTCTTGTTTGTCTGGCAGGACGGTGAGGTAGCTCTGCGGGCTCGTGTCGATCGTGTATAGCACCTTGACTGCATGTTAGCTGTAGCGGAAGCGGATCAGCTTACTTGGGAGGGGCTGGATCTTGCCCGGGCTTGGAGGCATGGTGAGATGGTGGATGATCGGGTGACGAAGACAAAGGAGTTGGACGCGTCTGATCTCCTTTCAAACATGGGTGGGTTAGGTCAAGCGCGTCCGACACGGAACCAAATGCCCGTAATGTATCCACGTGGGGTATATCCGGTTTCCGGCCGGCCCACGGCCACAGGTTCCCGGTGGACCCCCGGTCTGACCCAGAGTCCAGTTGGGTGTCGGCTATCTCCAACCCATCCACCCATTCCACCCATTCCACCCCATCTCTCCTCCTCCATCCTCCCATCTCTCACATCTCACCATGGCCGCACCACCACGCCCAGTGCCGCCGTACCTCCGCCTCCGCACCCCCGGATTCGCCCACCACGGCCTCAAGTTCTCGCCCTACTTTGACGGGCGGGCGGCCATCGCCTCGGGTGCCAACTTTGGCCTCGTCGGCAACGGGCGCGTGCACGTCGTCCAGACCACCCCCGCGGGTCTGCAACTGGAGAAGGTGTACGTCGACTAGAGCAAAGGGGGCTAGCGCTGACGGCAGATTCGACACCCAGGACTGCGTGTACGACGTCGCGTGGAACGAGGCGCACGAGAACCAGGTGCTCGCCGTGTGCGGGAACGGGTCGTTGCGGCTCTTCGACATCACACTCCAGGTGGGTACCAGAGGGAAGGTGGTGGCGAGGGTGTGAACGGGAGGCCTCGTGCTACCTGCTCCGTGGTGTGTTTGGTCATCCCGCCTTCTACACCTGCGCCCTTGAGGAATGACAGCAGCCAGACGCGAGCATGTTCGGCTTGGTTCGATCGGCGCTTGGTCGAGCACCCTCTGCCGATCCGCTCTCCCCGACGTTGCCCGCTGCCCGAACGCTGACCCCAGGGCCTTCCCGTCGCCGCGTGGCACGAGCACAGCGCCGAAGTCGTCGGCGCCGACTGGAGCAACATTGAGAAGACACAGTTCGCGACCGCCTCCTGGGACGGGTCAGCCAAGGTGGTGAGTACCGGTGTGCGGTTTGGCCAGGCCGCCTGGGCGATATGTGCTGGCTCCATATCAGCTCGCATGCCCGTAATCAGCTGACAGCAGTGGACGACGGAGCGCGCCACAGCGCTCACGACGCTCCCCGGAGCGCCGGGGCACCAGCTCTACACGGCGCTCTTCTCGCCGCACACGCCCTCGCTGATCTCGACGAGCGGGCAGGACGGGCTCGTGCGCCTCTGGGACCTGCGGCAGTCCGCGGTGCGGGGAGCCGTGCCGCAGCCGGTGCAGACGCTGCAGGTGAGCGCGGGCGACGTGTTGGCGGCCGACTGGAACAAGTACCACCCCGGCGTGCTGGCCACGGCGGGCAAGGACCGGACTGTGCGTGTGTGGGACACCCGCAACGCCGGGCGACCGGTCACCGAGCTCGGCGGGCGCGCGGGACACACCTCGGCCGTCCGCAAGATCCAGTGGTCCCCCCACCACGCGGATGTGCTCGCGTCGTGCGGATACGACATGAGCACGCGAGTGTGGCGCACGTCCCCGCCCGGCATCATGGGGATCATGCACGACCACTCCGAGTTCTGCATGGCACTCGGGTGGGCCCTGTTCGAGGAGGGCGTGCTTGCCACGGGTGGGTGGGACCAGGTCGTCAACGTCTACCGCCCGCTGTAGGGCGAGCGTGCACGACGAGACGGAGCATTGTAGGCGGAAAGGGGAGCGTGGTACGACGCCCCGTTGTAACGACTATCTACTAGCATTCAGCTCTCTACGGCATTAGGTACTAGGATAAGGCTACGAGCGTAGAGTACAGCGGCCTCTGCCCCGGGACACCAGATAACAACTAGATGTTCTTCTTGGCCTCGGCGTCGCTGCGCGCGGCAGCCTCGTCCAGGGCCTTCTGCTCCTTGGCCTCGAGGTGCTGCGCGTACTCCTGCCCGACCTGCATGCCGATCACGCCGAGCAGCAGGAGGCCGACAAGCGCGTTACCGGCGGCAAGCACGCGCACGGCCTCGATCTTCTCCGCCTCAGTGAAGGGCGTCTCAAGAGGAGGGGGAGCGGGGATGATGCTCCAGGTCGACTTGGCGTCGGGAAGGAAGGTGCGGAGCGACTGGATGTGGACCGAGAGGTAGAGGACGACGCAGCCGGTCATCATGGCTGGGGTTAGCCTAAGCGTGGCCTTCCTTGACCGTCCGCTGCGAGTTGCGCCCCGCTCGCCACTCAGGACTTACCGAGGGCCGAGCCGTCAAAGAACTTTGCGCTCTCCGACCAGCTGTTGAGCTTGATAATGAGGGTGAGCATGGGGATGGCCATGGCGACGTGGAACAGGGACTGTAGTTAGCACTCGCGCAAGCAACAGCGACGGCTTCGGCGCGGGCGACGTAGTGAGGAGGAATGGGGCTTTGGAAGGGGCGCTGCGGGAACCACCTTCCTCCACTGCGCCCCAGCGGGGCGAGTGGCTGGCGTCATCCCACTGATCGCCTCCGACACTCGAGTGGAGCGAAGCAACACACTCGCAACACCAACGCTGAAGACGACGTGCTCGACATTTCAGGCCCGCATACGCGTGGAGTGGACCGTGTCACCCTACGCGCTCATCTCCGCTTCCGCCTTCCCACCCCTCCACCACCCATCACCCGTCACCACTGTCAGACCAACCTTGACAGCCCCCGGCGCCTCGTACCACATCTCGTAGAACTCGTAGCCGGCCTGGATCGCCTCGTTCGTCAGGGGGAGGTACAGCAGGCCAATGTCCACCTGGCGTTAGCGAGTTACGGCCGGGGTGCAGATAGTGGGCCGCGTGGGAGCGGTCACGAGCCGCGCTGAGATGGGCGGGAGAGGATGGAGGAGGAAGGCAGACGGTAGAGGGTAACGCGCTCGCCGCGGATGACGGACATTACGCGACGCGCGGTCTGACGCGACCCTCGCGTTGCTCCGGCTCTTCAGATGGAGGAGCCGCGCCCATCTGTCCGCTCGTCACGATACTTACCACCTGGCAGACAAAGACCATGCCGAGAAGAAAGGCGGCGGTGCCGATGACGATGTTGGATGCGAAGCCCATGGTGGCGAGGTGATGGAGAGGTTGTGAGAGACGAGACGTGGCGTGTCAACCTTTGCCTGCCCTCCTATCTCAACACCCGCCGATCACGCTGACAAGGCGGAAGCAAATTCAGTCGAGGGCGGCAACACGCGCAACACGGCCGGGGCCTGGGGTCAGATCGCATTCCCTCATCTCCCTGCCCTGATAAGCCACGGCTCGTATAACTGGCACACGCTGGCCGTCTCTGGCGCGTGCACGCGCGCTAGCCGCTATCCGACGCTCCGACGCAAACGCTCGGACTCGCTCAAGACACAGATACACAGACTCCAAAGCAACTCTATCTCAGCATGCTGTCCATCCAGGACACTACAATACACAGGCGCGTGCGCCGACAAAAGGATGGATGGAATACACATTCGTGTCGCTGGTTATGGCGATGCCGTCAAGGTCGTCGAGTTCGTTGAAATGCTATGCACATGCAGGAAGTTGTTGGGGTGTATGGGTGGGGTGGGGATGTGGCTGCGGTGAGCTCGCAGAAGGAAGGGCAAAGCTCACAGATGACGTGGTGGTGTCGCATTGTCTTGGGATTACTCTGGGGAAGTACCCATGCGCGCAAGCGGGTTCCAGACCCGCGGAGTGTTGATGAGTCGGCGCGTTGGCAGCTTGCTCCGTTGGCTGCTGGGGCCCGCCTCGGGCTCGTCCGCCGAGCTGCTGGACGACTGTGACCTCGACGATGGGGTCACGGCCTGGGCGAGCTGTGACGACCCGAGACGGGGTATCAGGCTTCTCGGCCGCTGAGACGTTGTCGACGGCGTGGGCGGAGCTTGGCCCGTCAAAGGGGCAGTCGAGCGGGGCGGCGTGCTTGGTCCCTCCTCGCCCTCCTCGATGAACGGAAACGAGGACGAGGGAAGGTCCTCGGCCGCAGGGGTCGTGTCCCTGCTCGGGGGCGGGGAGCTTAAGCCGGACTTGGGGAGGGGTGCGTCCGCACGGCGCTTGGTTGCCCGTTGGTCGAGCTCGGACGCGCTCGAGCTGCAGCTCGCGTTTGAGCTAGAGCGTATAAGCCGGGGCGTGCTCTCCGAGGTTCTAGGAGTCAGGTTGGCCTCCTGCGGCACGGGCGCCCGGGTCGAGCCACGCTTTACGCCGCGAACGGTGTCGTTGCGGCTGGGAGGAGAGGGTGCGTCCGACTTGACCTCGCGCAGGGCAGCTGCGATGATGTCTTCGTCGTCAATGTCCTCGGGTACGTCGGCAGGGTTGATCCCCTTGCGTGGCTGGCCCACGGCGTCGCCAGCCTTGGCGCAGAGAGACGAGCCGCGAGTCGGCGTGACGAGGTGCACCATGGGGTCGTCCACCTGGTCGTCGGCGAGCACGTTGCGCTCGGTGGGAGGAGATGGAAGGGACTCAGCCGCGTCGGGCCGCTTGACCTCGTCGGACGCCGCCTACGCTGTTAACCGCCGCCACATTGGTCCACTCACCCATCCCGCCCACTTCATCTGGTTGAGCTGCATGTACCGTTGCTGGGGCCCGACGACCATACCTGGGCGCACCACACGCATGTATCCGATCACCTCGGATGCGCTGAACTGGAACTTGTAAATGAAGTATGCGCCGATGAGCACACCCGTGCGGCCCAGGCCCGCCTTGCAGTGTACAGCGACCTTCTTGCCCTTGGCAAAGGTCTCGTCCGTGAGCCGGATGAACTGGCGCACAATCTCGTCCGTGGGGTTTGTCCCGTCGTCAAAGTACAGGTCGACGTGCTCAATCCCGTCCTGGACGAAGTGTTGGCGATCGTAGCTGTTGTCAACTCAGGTCACACGCTCCACTCACAGCTCGTCGTTGAGGCGGACGATCAGCCCCACATTCTCCTGCCCGAACTTGGCCTGGACCTTGTCGAAGGCACCGCGAAGCATCTTCTTCTGCGCAGGCGAGTAGTCTGGTGCTGTCTCGCCTGGTGGCGTCCTCTCTTTGATGTACATGGAGTCCATGGGCGACGCAAAGGCAACAAAGTTGCCCAGGATGTTCAAGTCACCGTTCTCGACCTTCTCGTAGTATCGGTACTCGTCGGCGTCAAAGTCCTGCAGTCTGAGGAGGTCATGCTGGGCCGCCTTCCACATGCCGTACAGCACATCCTGGGGTGAGCACGGCAGAAGGAGTGGCCCAGCTCACCTGCGCAGTCAGACCAAACTCGTTGATACCGTTGCCCGCGTCACGAAACGGCAGGAGCTCAAAGTGCGCGATGGGCTGGAACGCGTCCCATGGCTCGTTGTGCTCGACGATAAGCTGTGTGTGAGCAGAGCGAAGCGGGGGGCGGTCGGGAGAAGGAGAAGGAGCCCAAACGCACACTGTACAGCGCGGCGATCACGGCGAGGTTCGACTTCTGCTTGGGCTCTGGCGACGTGTACAGGCACAGGGCCTTGCGCTTGTGGTCCTTGACCTGAAGTCAGCGGCGAGGAAGGAAGTGGCGGTGGCGTACCTGGAGGCGGTCAAAGATCTTGACGCATGCGTCGAACGTATAGGCGAGGTTGAGTGGCCCATAGTCGTTCTTGAACGGCGTGTAGTACATGTCGTGGTCGACTGGGGTCAGTGGCGACTTGGTCGGACGACGCACGGGAGAAGAGGTGCATGGGTTTGCCCGTTGTTGGGTGGGCGTATGGTCCCAGCGCGGCATCCTTGGGAGTGAGGGTGGTGAAGACGAGGCGGGGGGTGAAGAGGGCGTATGGGTTGGGGAGATTGCGGAAGCCAGACGGCGCGCGGGCTGACTGCGCCGAGCCGGCCATGTTGTAGGAGAGCAATGTTGTGATGGAGAGTGTAGAGGGGAGTGGAGTGTAGTGTAGTGTAGTGTAGTGTACGGTTGGAGGAAGGTGTGGATGTGTGTGTTGTGGGCGGGTGGGGGCTGACGGTCTGTGTGGGATGCGGGGATTGGGGAGGGAGGGGTCGTGCGCGAGGGCCCAGGCGGCGCTCGGCGCTGTCGGGTCAATGCTGGTTGCTGTGTTGTGTGAGGGGCGAGAGGGCGTTGGTGGCCGTTGGGGCGATGTGAGCGGGGCGGCGGCGGAGAATGGGGTAGAGGGAGGGGGCGGTGGTGGGTATGATGCGTGGGGACGGGGGACGGGGGACGGGGCACGGGGGAGAGGAAGACTTGGAGACTGATAGCGGATGTTTGAGGAGTGAATGGCGATGGTGGTGCTAGTGGGATTGCTGAATCGAGCTGGGCCCTGTCACTGGTGGATCTGGGGTTGGGATGCGCACGAGCAGTAATGTATGTCGACCTAGGAGGAGCGACTTTGACAAGTACAGTCCAAGGGCATCTTGTACGACGACGACAAGTGTGGTGATGGACGAGGAAGAGGAGGTGGTGGTGGTGGTGGCTTGAGGCCCAGGGAATGGGGGTGGACACGGCACGGGGGCGGGTGGGACGGGGTTTAAGCCATGCGCCACCGGTCTGCGCCCACGACTAGTGCGAGTAGTTGAGTGGTGGAGTGGTGGAGTGGTGGAGTGGTCGTGTCGACGAGTGTCAGAGTGTAACGAGCAACAAGGGTTAAGAGCCAACAAGGTGATCTGTGCGCATCCCAACACAATGGGGCCTACACAGCCAAGGCACAATACCCTGGCTCAGATCCCCCCATCTCCCCATCTCCCCTTCATCTACGACTCCCTCTAAATCTCAAACAAAAGTCAGGCGCGCCCCAAACCACGCAGCTGCCCAATACTCCGACCATCTCACACCCAAGAATACATGCATGATACGTGGCAGTGGACTTGCTGTGGGATGTGGATCCGATTGAGTAGATGGGATGCGACTTGCCATGCCAGGTGCGTGACTGTGTGACATGTCTGCCAGGTCCAAGTAGCGTGTATTCTGACGCGTCAGTTTGCATTCCTCACTTGCCCCGGCCCTCACCCCTCATCCCTCAGATCCCTGGTGGCTGCCCAAAATCCAAAAATCATGCTGCGAACCAAAAATCTTGGTCGCGCATGCCGTCACCCCTCAGGACATCTGGCCACGACCGACCACTTGACTGTACTCACTGCGCCACAGCGGGAGCAGGTGGGGTGGGACATTCGTTGATAAAGGTGGGCGAGTGTGTCCGCTGCCCGCCCAAGCCCTCGTCCCATCCCTTTCGCCCTGCTCGCATAAAGACTTCATCCAACTCGCACTGAGCCCCGCGCGGGGTAGTGGTGTGTGCGCTCGCACTTGGCTTATGTCCACACCTGACGTCCTGACGACGCTCAGACGAGCTGCGAGGAGTGAATGTTTCACAGTGTTGCGGTGGTTCCGACAGCACCACTGCTCACCTGGGCATTCACGATGGTGGCGGGGCATGCACCTCGAGCATCGTGCATGTCCGTACCTTGAGGCAAGGTGTGGCGCCTGGCAGCGTGACTCTTCCAGATGTGGCGCTGGCATCAAGAGATCTTTGGTGCACGACGAACACTCCCGAGAACGCCGGCACCGCTCTCTGCCTCCCCGCCCCACCCGGCCCCGATCGAAGTACGCTTGGGGCGCCGCCCATGCATCATTATAAGCCGACATGTACAGATGCGCACGGCCCGATCACTCCCAAGCGCAAGCGAGGGCAGAGAGGGGCGCGCAAAGAAACCCAAGATGAGAGACAATGAGAGAGGTGTGGTGGGCGCCCGGTGTGACGCCCGTGCGATTTTGTGTGGTCGAGGGATGGCGATTCCGAGACCCGAAGGAACAATTACATTCGTAGCAGGCAGAGCAAGCAAGTGTCTCGACCTACGACATGTCGTAATCATCGTTCCCGCCCGTCCAGCGCTGCATCTCGCGCGGGTTGTCCCAGTGCTCGAAGCGGAGTATGTCGCCCTTGTTCGCCGTGCGCACCGTCAGGTTTGGCGAGATGTCAATGTGCTCGACGAGGTGCTCGAAGTTGAAGGCCAGGGGGTTCTTCTTGTCGCTGTATCGTGGTCGGAGCGGCTCACCGGTCACCGTGTCCCACGCGCGGAGGCGGTGGTCCGAGCCCCCGGCGAACACGACAGTGTCGTCTGGGGACGTGGCGAAGCCCATGGTGGGGATGGAGGGGTTGACGTGCCCTGCAAATTGTAGTAGTGGCTGCGTCGAGAAGCGCACGTCGAAGAGCACGAGCTGGCTGTCTAGCCCTGCTGCCACGAGGCCGTAGGGCACCGCAGCGTCGCTCAGTCGCCGTACCCCAGTGACCAGACGTTGGGTTGGGAGGACCCCGACGGTCAGCGTCCGGTTCTGGGGCGTGCGCAGGTCGTCCACGACGATGCTGCCGCTTCGTAGTCCTGCGTACACCAGATCCGTGGACGTCTGGTGTAGCCTGAACGGATCTGAGGGCATGCGTCGTTCGGAGAAGAGCAGGCTGTCGTTGGTGGCGGTGACGCTGCCGACGGAGAATGGGAGGCCTGTGGTTGGCTTAGGACGACATGGCCGGAAGCTCACCAAGAGACGTGATGTTATCGAAGGAGGACATGCAGAAAATGTCCTTCTGAGGCAGGTCGAGTGTCCATTGTTCTGGAGGGACATGGACGAGGTTAAGAGGGTCTCTACGCCAGCTGTGAACGTGTGGGGCGTTGCCGTTCGCGATGCAGCTGGTGATGTCAGTGGTCGTTCCCAGGCGCAAGAGTGAGCTGTGAGTCGACTCACATCCATGTGCCTCTAGCGACGTTGCAGTACACGCCCAGGAGCTGCTGTTAGCTGTGGCGGGAGCACTATGAGCTTACGTTCTCAGTGCAGGCAGAGAACGAGAACGCGTCCCCGTCCGGACAGGCTATTATGACTTGCCCTCGGTCCGTTGTGACAGCTAGCCCGCCAGGCCCGAACGACTTGACGCTGGTGACCTTCTGCCCGTGGCAGTCGCATAACCCTGCTATGCCATGGAGGGTAGTGCTCGCCACGCGGTCGGCGGTCCGTCGTCGGTCGAGCGCATCAGATCGTGGTCCAAGCGCGCGCGCAAGACGCCGGCGGGCTCCACGGCTCGCGCTCACGTCCCAGCTCGGCGCAGCTTCCTTCTCCTTCTCTTTCCGCTTCCTGGCACACACAGGGCGTTCCTTCATCCCCATGGCTTCGGCGCCGCGCATGGAGAGCGGGAAGTAGCGCTTGCGCTCGACGTCGTAGTACATGCCTGGGACGTTGCCGAGGAAGGCATTGTTCGCCGCGCCCATGGCAGGCGGTGGGGGTGGGGGGTGGAGGCGGCGAGCGAGGTCGGCAATGGGGTGGAACTCGTGTGATAAGTGACCGGGGTTGGAAGTGGGGTGTCCCTGGGATCGCGGGGCAGGAGTAATACACAGGTGCGGGCGGATACAGGGAGAGGGAGGTGTCGAGGAGGAGTGAGAGGAGTGAAGAGGAGTGAAGAGTGACTGCGGAAGAGAGAGTGAGAGAGATAGAGAGATATGAGTGTAGACGAGCCAAACGAGCTTGGGCCGAAGGGATACGAGGATCTCGCCGCATCACCGACCACGCTGGGCGGCAAGCATTAGAAAGTGACCGGGGGCCGGGTAAAGGGCCTAATAGCCGCACTAATCATAGTATATTGGGTCATGGGTGGTGTTGGCTCCTGCCATTCAGGCACGCTAGGCACGGAAGATTTCGGGGAGGCCACGCGGTCCGTGCGGGGTCGGGCGGGGGACCGGGGGGGGGGGGACGTGCGGAGCATGTGGAGATGTGGAGGGTGCGGAGCATCCTTGAGCCTCGAGTTGCCACCCAGTGGCCGTGTCACCTTCAGACACCACTCGTCGACTGTCGTTGTAAACCTGGAGGTAACCGACATGTGGATCTCCTTTTCCGCAACTTTAAAGTAGTGTCACGGAGGCACAGAGGAAGAAGCCGCGCGTATGGAGGACGTTGCGTGCGAATCTGGTCCCACGGGCTGCCGCCGTGCCTACTGACAGCTTGGCAGCGCAGTTCCGTTCGAGTCGATTAGCTTGTTCTTAGCTTGTTCTTCTCCCATCACTCACCCATCACACATCATCACTCTCCCATCACTCCACCACGCCACCCACCTCCCATGCTCGACCACGCCGCCTTCCCCCACGTTTTCGACTGCGTGCTCTTGCACGCGGACCCCGCCCTCCTCCTCCGCTTCCGGCTCACGTCTCGCGGGGTCTGCGAACGCGTCGACCAACTCCTCCACCACGTCTCGGTCACCTTGGACGGAGTATCCGGGGGGGCGTGGAGCGCGCCCCGCAGCACGTCGGGCGCGGTCCTGGCGCGCGCCAAGGTTGTCGACACCCACGGCCCCGTCAGTGCCGTGCAGGCGGACACGCTCCGCCTCTTCCCCGACACGGCGGGGCAGCTGTCGACGTCCAGGGACGCGAGGATGATGGTGCTGTTCTGCGGCGGGGCGCGGCGCTGGGCCCCGATCAGCTCTGTCTACCTGCTCGGGCAGAAGATTGTAGTCAATCTCCCCCTGGTGGAGCGGCGTGGCGTGGCCCGGTGGTACAGCTGGGACGGACACCCCGACCTCTATCCTCCCCCGGCGGAGTTGCTTGAGGGCGGCCGGTCTCGGCAGTGGGAGGGAGAGGTCGTGTTCGTCTTCCACGTTGTTGGCGAGCATCCCTGGTGTACTAGCGACACGCGCGGGGAAGGGGAGGGGGGCGAGGATGCGGACGACGAGGAGTGGGACTGGCAGGAGGACACCGGCTTGGGGTCGCTCACCGACAACATAGAAAGCTTTGTTAGGGACACCTACGCGCAGCTGACCATCGTTGGCTTCCCCGAGCGCCTACGTGCCGCCCAAGGCATGGTGGGTGCGGACACCGTGCGCCAGATCATCCTCGACAATATTGCCCAAGAAGGGCGGGTAGGCCTCACGCACCCACCGCCCAAGATCCTCTCGCACGCAGAGTACCGCTGCTCCGTGGGGGAGGCGCAGTACGCTCTGGAGACACAGCCGGGGACGCCATGGGTGTGGCCATACACGGCTGCGCCCGAGGTGGAGCATTAAGCGTGTTATGTACGGCTATAGGCATTGGATGAAGCATGTTTGCTCCCGCTGACGCAAAGTCTTTGGGGTGTTGGACATCTTCGTCCACTCTCCCACTTCACGCCCCATGCTCGACCACGTCGCGTTCCCGCACATCCTCGACTGCGTGCTCTCGCACGCAGACCCCGACCTCCTCCTCCTCTTCAGGCGCACCTCGAGCGAGGTACGCGCCCTCGTCGACCGGCTCCTCTTCCACGTCGTAGCGGCAATGGACGAGACCCCCGACGGGCGCACGGTCACTCTCTCGTCGTGGGGGTGGGAGCACACCCTCCCGCGGGCGGATCTGAGCGCCCTGTCGAACGAGGAGGCGCTCCGCCTCGCAAAGGAGGACCGGGCGCGCATCGAGGTGGTCCTCGCGCGCGCCGCCATCGTCGACATCCTCGGTCCGCTGTCCTACAACCTCCCCACGCTGCCCCTCGGCCAGCGGGACGTGGTGTCGCCCTCCGCCCTCCGCGGCGAGGTGGCGGCCCTGCGGCTCCTCCCGGACCGTGAGGGCCGGCTGGCACCGCCCGAGGCGTTCAAGGCCGGCACCCTCGTCGTGTTCGCCGGGGCGGCCAAGGGCGGCTCGCACCTCAACCACGTCCAGATATCCCGCGCGCACAACAAGGTGGTGGTCAACCTCCCTGTTGTGGTCAAGGACGGCGTGGCGCGGTGGTACAGCTGGGACGGGCACCCCGACCTGCTGGTGCCGAACGCGCTCGGGCAGCTCTGGTCCGGGTGGGCCGGGGAGGCGGTGTACATCTTCCACTCGATTGAGGAGGACGCGCTGGCGGCGGGTGTGGCCCAACTGGGCCTCAGCGAGCCGGCCGAGGACGACTCGGACGACGGGAGTGACGATGCGAGTGATGCGGACTCGGACGCCTCCGACTTCGACATCAGCGAGGACTCTGGGTGGCTCGCCCTCGCCGACAGCGTCTGCGAGCTCGTGGAGCGGGCGCGCGCGCAGCTGACGTTCGTCGGCTTCCCTGCCCTCATGAAGAAGGGGAGCGGCGCTGTCGACTGGAAAAACCTCGAGCGCTTGGTGTGCGAGGCGATAGAGGTCAACGGCGCGGTGGGGTACACGCACGCGCCCCCGTCGTTTGTATCCCACGCCGCGTACCGCGCCGCGGTGGGCGATCAGCAGTACATGCTCGAGGCCAAGGGGAGTAGGGGATGGCCGGTGCACGCCGTGCACGCCATCCGCGACAACCCGCGGTACACGGTGCGGCCGCTGCACGAGATGTTCGCGTAGAGGCGCAACATGAGGCCAGGGGCAACGCGCCGCGGCCATCTGTGGTACGGGCCAGCCCACACGCGCCGGTGGGCAGCAACCTCCGTCGGGCTAAGAGCGACGTGTCGTCGTACGCGCGACCTTTTAACCCTATGGATGGAGGTGCATATGACAGGCGGATGCACATGATCAACGGGAGCGGGACCGTCTGCGGCGGTGCATGATAAGGATTCGTACTGCCCAACGGGATGCAGATGGTGACAGCTACTGGACATGGCTTCCGGCGGGTGAGGCTGGCAGGTGACGAAGTGAGCACGACGCGACCGCCAGGCACGGCCGCCCGCGGTTGATCGGGGCTCGGCGTGCCTGGCGTGTGAGTGTGCCTGACTGCGACGTCGATCTGGACAGCCACCACTTCCTTTGGATCCTCGTTGCGTCCTGTACTCGTGTCCACTTTGCCTCCAACACAAACTACTGAATACACTCAATTCACACCCGCACAACGTCACCTCGAGCTGAGACCAGGCCCCTAGCCTCTAGCGCCACTGCAGCACTGCAGCACTGCGGTGCAGCTACCGCGGCTACTGTGCTACTATCAGTCGCCACCAAGCCTGTGGCCTGTGCAATGACCGTCGCCCACTCGCGCGCGTGCTGACAACGGCAGCTGACATGCTGACAACTGATGATAAATGCAAGGAGCATTGTCCCGGCTTCCGCATCACCGCGCGCCCCCCGCCGGACGCGCCGGAAATGATGGCGAGCAGGGCGCAAGCGGTGCACCCCGCTCACGTGGGTGCACCGCCTCGCCGGCTCCCACGCCACCGCCTCCAGTACATATACGCGCGGCCTCGCCCCGCACCCCCCACCACCAAACATGCGTGCGATGCGCCTCCTCACCCCCCTCACAGCGCTGCCATCCTTCCCACTAGCGCACCACCCCCTCCCACCACCACCACTCCCACTACCATCCCCACTGCGCATGCGCCAGCCCACCCACAACGTCCCCACCCCCACCCCCACGACCGCCC
>JAMALN010000597.1:11297-23923 GCA_023630115.1 Cutaneotrichosporon sp. PK4640 | reverse complement strand
TGCGTCATGGCCCACTTGAGCGCCGTGCCGCGGAGGTGGCTGGTCGCGAAGATGACCTTGGCGCGGTCCGAGGAGAAGGTGCTGGGCTCGCGGTCGAAGCAGTCGTCGAGGGCGGCAAGGTAGGTGCCGAGCTTGGAGCGCTGGCCCGAGAAAGACTCGGGGAGCGAGAACTCGTCGTCGGAGGCAGACATTGTGTGCAGGTGTGTGTGAGTGTGTGTCTGTGGATGGGAGAGAATGTAGACGATGATGAGTCGTAGAGAGCGAGACAGAGAATGATCTCGGACTGGACGGAGAATGGATCTAGAGTGGGCGGAGGCGTTCGTGCTGGTCACATGAGCACCAGTGACGTCAAGCGGAGATCCCACCGCAACTCCGGCCTATCAGAACAAAATTATGTGTCAGTTTCGGTCTACAACGAAAACGGCCGCTTAGCTCAGCTGGTTAGAGCATTGTACTAATATCGAGTACCCAGGTATCGCGATTAGTAATGCAAAGGTCGGCAGTTCGATCCTGTCAGTGGTCAAATCTTTTTTGGTTCGATTTGGACCACCGCTGTGTTAGCAGGTCGGCAGCATGTTGGCAAGACTGGGCGTTCTACGTCTGCTGTTGATTCTAAGGCACTCGTCTGAGCGTAATGGCTTGCGCAACTACCAGCCCGCCTGCGCCTGTTTTCACAGTAAGCAGTTGCGCCCTCCCCCTCCCCACGGTCGACGGATCTACGGTTAGACCTTGTCGGAATGTCGGGTGCGATACGGGATCCACCCTTCTGTGCATCACTTCATGCCCAGCTCTGACCGCGCAAACATCTCCAACCAGCACTGGTGTCTACACTGCCACCCACGTCTCATTACGGCCGCCCGATCAGTACTAGTACCGACAGAACAATCTCTTGATTAATTCTATTGGCTATTAGCTAGGCGGCTAATATCGCCCAATCCTGTCAAGACTGCAGGGTCGACAGTTCGATCCTCTGAGCCCCAATGATATGAATCTTCATGCACCACGCTGAGCCGGCTTCACGCAAGGCCATGTGGATACAAATGAACCACAGACCTGATATGAGGGGCCCTTTTGGTATCGGTCCTGTCTACATCTACTCTACATCTAGACTGCGCCGCCAGAGTGCTCGCCCGGCTGGTTCTGCGTCGTGCACACGACGTCGAGCAGGTCGTTGTCCATGTTGAAGCAGAACGCCTCCTTCGTGCCGCCAGGGGAGGTGACGTCGATGTTCTCCGCCCGGATGTTGTAGCACACGTCCGGCGACGAGCACTGGAAGTAGGCCATCTGCGGGGCGTACTTTGCACTTGCCTGGCCAACGAAGTTGCGGAAGGTCACGTCCGAGATGGTCATCTTGGACGGGAACTCGGTGCACAGCGTCGCGTTCTTCTGCCCATAGCACTGGGTGATGGTCATCGGGTAGTCGACGTTGGTGAGCTGCCAGTCGGCGAACGTGATGTTGTTGACGCGGCCCTCGCCGCCGCCGCCCTGGAGGTCGACGCTCATCGCGGCCGCACTTCCAGGCCACACCTTGATGCGCGCGCCGTCAGACGCGTTGTTCATCGAGATGTTCGCGACGTACACGTGCTCGACGATGTCGTATGTGCCGGCGTACTGGCCCAGCGAGCCGACCGACATGCCGTGCGAACCGTTGCACCACATCGACTGCACGAGGATGTGCGTCGAGTTTGGCTTGAAGCTGACGCAGTCTGCTGTCAGCGTGAGCTTGCGGATCACTCACCATCGCCGTTGTTGACATGCCCGTTCTGGATCGTGATGTCGGTCGAGCGGTACGTGTCCCACCCGTCCGTGTTCTTGGCCTCGTGCTCGCTCTTGCTGGTCCCGGTGATGTCGATGCCGTCAAACACGACGTTGCTCGAGTTGGCGACGAACGAGTAGTACTGCGGCGAGTACCGCCACTTGAGGTCGGCGATGATACTGTTCTTGAGCCCATCGACGCCCATCAGCACCGGGCGCTTGATGAGCTTGTCCTTGGCGAACAGGTCGTACCAGACCTGCCCCTTGCCGTCAAGCGTGCCACCTGCCGTCAGCTGGCTTCCAGTCATGGTGAGCTCACCGCCGTAGATGAACACGTCGTCTCCGCCAAGCTTGAAGAACGTTGTCACGTTCTGGAAAACGAAGCTGAAGCCAGCCTTCTGCCAGTAGTCGGTGTCCTCGGTGAACTGGATCGTGCCCTGGATGTCTGCCGTCAGCTGGTCCCCAAGGCTCACTAGCTCACCCAAGTCGATGGACTGGAGGAACGTCAAGTCCATCGCCGTGCCGATGGTGTACGTCTTGTCCTTCTCGAAGACGACGCGCCCGCCGTTGTTGCAGCTGTGCAGCGCGTCGAGGATGGCGTCCGAGTCGTCGCCGCCTGAGACTGGCACGACGCACTTGCGAGTGCGCTCGGCGGGGGAGGGGAAGGGCACGCGCGGCTGCATGGGGCTGGGCGTGATGGTCGGGCGCGTCGACTTCTGGCAGTGCGGGTTGCCCTTGCCGTTGCAGCCCTTGCCGCCATGGCCGTTGTGGTTGCCGTTGTCGGGCTTGCCGTTGCCGTTCCCTGGGGACGGGAGGGCGGCGGCGAGCGCAAGTAGCGGGGCGAGAGAGAGGAGCCGCATGGTGCTTGGTGGGTGGGCCGTCAACACTGGGAAGGCGGGTCGTTATAACGGCGCCGGCGAACCCTCCATCCAGCCGGTGTTCGGGACGGCGTTGGAGGTGGAAGTCTGCGGTGACGTCTTGCCAGCGTCGGCCCGCCGTGCCGCTGGGCCGGAATCATGTCGGCCCGGGGTAAGGTTCGAGGGTGGAAGGTGTGGGAGGTGTGGGAGGTGTGGACGGTGGAGAATGGTCGCACCGTTGAGAGTGGGCACCAGTGCCATGCCATGGTCGGAGCGGAGGTCGGAACGGAGCGGCCCGGACGGCCCGGTGACCCGCCAAGACGCCGAGCATGCTTCAGAAGCGTCGCAGCACGTCAGGTGACTCAGCTGCGCGTTGGGGAGGCGCTCTTCCATCGGTGGGATGCAGGATGAAGTGGCGGGGATGGCGGATGTTGTGAAGCGCAGTCGCGCTACGATCTCGGACCCCAGACGTAACGAGGGCAGGAGAGGTAGGGCTTGTGCCCACGCGCCCGACGAGGTTGATCAGCCCGCGCGACACGGCATGCTCAACGAGCGCAAAGTCAAGGACGAGCCCGACATCGACGAGGGAGCCGACGAAGTCAAGTGCGTGCTGTTGTGGTTGGAGACGTGGAGAGTGCGCACGAGGAATGGGTCAACAGGAGGGAGGGAGGTGGAGGTCACAAGCGGAATACATCCAGGCAAGGCACATTCAAATGGCCATTACAAAATCTCTCAATTGCTCAATCTCTCTGTTGCTCCTCCTCTTCACCTCTCTCCCACCTACTCCAGCCCGGCACGGTTAACGAGCTCCTCGACAACCTCTGCACCCCCCTCGCTCATAATCTTGGCCATGGCCAGCGCGATGTCCTGGTCCTCGCCGAGCTTGAGCGCATGCCGCATCCGCAGGGCGAGGAGGAACGCCTCGTCGATCCGAGTCGGCACCCACTCGATGTCGGCCACGAGCTGCTCGAACGCCCAGAGCGCAAACGCGGTGCCGTGGTGCGAGGTGATCACCTCGCTGTAGTTCTGGGGTCAGCTCATCCACTGATCCATCTCACCTTGCAGCCGGAGCTGACCGCGCGCCGCGTGTAACCCAGCTTCTTGAGGAGCGGGAGGATCTTGTTCTTGAAGCGCCTCTCCCACGTCGGGGAGGCATAGGACTTCACCTTGGGGCCGTCCACCAGCACCGCGCCCCACTCCTCCCCCTCTCCAATGAGGAAGACCGCCCCGCCCTCGATCTTGGCGCCGTAGGTTCCCAACTCATACGACACCTGCGGCGCGAGGCGGCGCGCCAGCGGGCCGATCAGGTGCGACTGGTACTCGCCGTTCCGTACGTTGCTGACCGCCATCCACGCCGTGAGGTTGTGCTTCTCCAGGAGGTAGTGCAAGAAGCGCGCCTCGCGCGCCTTGCGCTCCACGAACCCGTGCAGCGGGGCGAAGCGGTCGCCGGTGGCCTCGATGCCCATCTCACGGGCCAGACCGAAGACATGCCCGCGCACCATCTGCCACGCGACCCCGTACGCGTCCTCCGTGATGTTGCCCTCCAGGAGCGCCTCTGTGACCGCCTCGCGCGAGCGCAGCGAGCGGCCCTGAGGCGCGAGGACGGGCCGGTTGATGTCGGCAGTGGGCGCGGGCTCGGCTAAGTGCGGCGCGTCCTGGACCATGTGGTTGTGGCTCTCGTTGGTCTCGTCCACCTGGTCGCTGGTGAGCCCCTCGACCTCGCCGGCGAAGATCACGCTGGCCTGGTAGGTCTCGTGGCGCTCCTCGGCGGCGTCGATCTGTATGGCGTCCTGCTCGGGACGGGCGATCTGGGGCGTGGGGGTCTGGTTGGTTCCCTGCGATCCAGTAATCTGGTCGGTTGGGAGCCCAAAGCGCGCGAGGTGCTGCCCGTTAGTGAAACGGGCCGGGCTCCGGTCGGGAGTCGAACGGTGGATGTTCGAAGTGCTGGGGATGGGCGCACGCTTGCGGCGGCTTGGCACGCGCTGGTGCGTTTGGACAGCAGTCGGCTCGACGGCCTCGGCCACCTCCGGGACGATGAGCTCCTTCTTGGCCTGGACCTTGGCCTGGGCCTCGGCGACCTTGGCGGTGAAGGGGTTGACGGCCGGCACGGGGGGCAGGTTGGCCTCCCACGCGATGTGGCGGCCGTCGGCGGGGCCCGTGACGCCAAGCTGGCGGAACACCCAGAGGCGGAAGTCCGTCCACGCCTCCTCCTTGACACTGGGCTTGGCCTCCTTGTTGCCGAGGCACCGGCCCTTGGACAGCGTGCACCCCAGGCAGTGGCCGTCCTCCTGCCCCTTAATCTTGGGGCAGGGGAAGCCTATCTCGGCACAGCGCTGGCAAGACTCGTCGATACAGCGGATACCAGCGACGAGGTCGGTGAAGAAGATGAAGAACATCTGGTGTGAGCGAGGAGGTGGTGGGTACTCACGAGGCGGGCGCACTTGGGCTGGTCGCGGGCCGTCTGGGCGGCGAGGATGCGCTTCTGGATGGGCGAGAAGAACCCCCACATCGCCTCCTCGAGGACGGGCCCGAGGGCCTCCACCCCGTTCTTCGTGAGGTTGAGGGCCGCGTACGCCTGCGGCGAGAAGTGGGTCTGCGCGTCGTACAGCTCATGCGAGGGGTCGCGGGCGTAGATGCGCCCGGCGCGGAACTCGGCGAGGCGCATGTCGACCTGCGAGCAGCGGACGGCGCCGTCGTACGCGGCGCGCTTCGTCTTGGACGTGCCGCGGGCCGCCTGCTTGCGCTTGAGCTTTGGCGGGGGCTGAGGGCGTTGGGTGGACGAAGGCTTGGGCCGGCCCTTGACCTTGACCTTGACCTTGACCTTGAGGGTGATGGGCACGTCCTCGAGGAGGAACTCGTCGTCGCTCGGCTCGTTGTCCGACGAGGGGGAGAAGAAGAGAGGCTGGGTGGCAGTGCGCTTGGCGGCCGGGCCTGGCTCGGCGTCGGCGTCGTCAAGGGCGCGCTTGGGAGGGGTGGCGGTGGTAGCGAGGCCACGCGTTCCACCGCTGACGGTGCGGAAGGCTGAGAGGCCGTCGCTAGCCCGGCGGTCGGTCCCGCTGGCGCGGCGGCGGGGCTCGATGGAGGCCGGGTGGTTCTCCCCGCCCGCCACCTGGGCGACAGGGGTGTTGTGGCTATGGCGGCGGGTAGGGTTGGCAGGCGAAAGGGGGAGTGAGGGCTGGCCGTTGCCGAGCGCCTTGAAGGTGCTACGGCGAGCGTCGGCGTGGGTCAAGGGGGGCGTGCCGAGGCGACAGGGCAGGTTGAAGTAGTAGTCCCTGCCGGGAGCGGTAGGGGAGTCGATGGTGGGTCGGGAGGTCGTTGTGGGCGTGTGCATGACAAGAGGGGGAGGCCGAGTTGCGGCAGGCGCGGCAGGCTGGTAGGAGGGCTGGCCCGAGGCAGAGGGCTGCCACCAGGCGGCGGTGGGAGGTGGGGCTGAGGGGCGGGTGGTGTTTGGGTTGTTGTGGTTGAGGGTGTGGCTGTGGCCGTGGCATGGGCCGCCGCCTGTCGAGCACATGGTGGAGTCAAGGAACCAAGGCAAGAGTGAAGTGAAGAGTAGAGTCGGGGGCGTAGAGTAGAGAGGTAGTGAAGAGAGTGTGGTGAAGATGAGGATGAGGATGAGCCTGGGGAAGAGTTGAGAGGGGCCGCAGGCGACTGTTATGTGGCGCCGCGGGAGGGGGGTAGAGAGCGAGTCGAGCCGGAAGTGGCAGTCTCCCGTGTGTGGGTGCTGAGGATGGCAGGGTGCGCTCGGACCAGGCTTCACTCCCCACTCACGCGCGAGGCGTGTGTGTACATTGTTCCTCGAGCGGCGGTGGCGCCATGTCCACCCCTCGAGCTCTGCCGACCTGCTCGCTGTGGTCCAGCTGGCTAGGCAACCGCGGAGCGAGGGGATCGTGTGCATTCCCGCGCGAGGAGCTGGTGTTTATTGTCCGCCTTGGCGGTGGGCGGGTGTTGAATATCCAGAACCAGAAGCCATGGCGGTGCTGGGTGATGAGATCAACTAGCCCTCTACCCCCGCGAGCGTGCAGCCCTTCATCCAAAGGGCTGTGGGCAATATTCGCAGCAGGATTAGCTGTGCAGAAGGGTGCTCTGAGACCGAACACGCTGTACATGCGATGCTTGGAGGTGGACGACAGGCGTGGCGTGCCTGGCAATTCAGCTTCACTCATCCCGGTTCGCTTCCGAGCCCGACCAACACCGTTCAAGGCTAAGTTCAACGACATGCATGGCACATCAAGCATTACAACATGTACAAGATGGTATCGTTTCTATACAGTGCAGCCAGTGCACAGCAATGTCCAGATTTGGCTCGTTGCTCGCCTACTGCTTGCCCTTCGACGCCTTGCCCTTGCCGCGGACGTTCTTGATCCCCTGCGCGGCCTTGCTGATCACGCTCTGGCCCGTGAGGCTGGCCATCGACCCGACACGGCGCAGCGCGCCCATCTTGCTGCTCTCCGCCTCGGGCTCGACCGACGCGCGCTTCTTGCGCGGCTGCTCGAGCTCGTCCTCGGCGGCGCGCTTCTTCCGGCCCGCGCCCTTGCCCTCGTTGTGCGCCATCAGCCAGCCGAGGGGGTCGTCAAAGGCGGGCGGGAGCGCCTCGAGGTCCTGCACCGGGAACTGGGGCCACGCGTCCGCGTCGGTGAGGCGGTCGAGGTACACCTGGAAGTCGAAGACGCCCTTGGGCTTGCGGTTGCCGCCCTTGTACAGCTTCCAGCAGTCGCACACGCCCTTGGAGCACGAGCAGAGGATGCACGACGGATACTTCTTGGCGTTGCCGTCCTTGTCCGTGCCCTTGATCCCCTTGGGCAGCTCGGGCTGGCCGCACACGAGCCCGCCGATGACGCAGCGGTGGCACGCGTCGTCCGCGGAGCGGACGTGGCCAACGAGGTCCGTGTAGTTCTGGTACCAGAGGGCACGGACGGCCTTGGGCAGGTCGCGGTGCGGGTTGCCCTCCTTGGTGCGCCGCGTCGAGATCATGCGGCGCTCGAGGTCCGTCATGCGCGCGTAGAGCTCGCGCTCCAGCTGATAGCGGTGCTCCTGCGTGCCCCAGACGTCCCACTTCGTGCGCAGCGACGCGTCCATGTTGGTGGCCTCGTCGTATCGGGGGTGGTTGGGGGCAAAGCAGTAGATCTTCCCGGCACGGAAGTTGGCCAGCTTCTTCTCGTCGATGGCTTTGTGCGCCCCCGACTCCTTGTTGCGGCGCGCCTGGAGGGTACGCTCGCGGTTCGCGTTGCTGACCTGGGCGCTGCTGGTCGTCTTCGTCTTGGGAAGCTTGGCGGTGCGGCGTGGCGCCACCGGGCTCTCGAGGGCGGCAGTCTGCACGGGGCCAGGGAGCCAGAGGTCGTCTTCGTCGTCGTCGAGCTCGTCCTCCTCGGACTCGGGGGTCGGCAGCGGCGCGCGCTCCGGCTCGGGCTCGGCGGTACGGGCCCGCTTGAACCCCAGGACCCCCTTCACCTTCTGGGTGGCCAGCTTGACAACAATCTTCACACGGCGCTCCCCAGTGGTGGCGTCGGGCTTGCGGCGGGTAACGCGCTTAGGCTTGGGCTCCGCCTTGCGCTTGTTGCGAGCCGGAGCAGGCGCCGAGAACTGGACAGGTGCGCCAAACGGCTCGAACGAAGCGGAAGCGGGGGCGGTGGCCCAGGTGGGGTGGGTCGACGAAGTCTCGTTCTGGGCGGTGGGCGCGCCGCGAGCGCCGCCGCTGACGGTGCGGAGCGACGTGGAACGGCGGCGGTCCTCTGGCGACGACTGCAGACGAGGGGCGCTCGAGGGACTAGGGCGGGTAGGCGAGTTCTCGTCGCCGCGCGGCGGCGTCCAGTTGATCTTCTTGGTCGAGGTGGGGGAGTTGCTCGACACGCGGCGCATGGGCGAAAGGGGAGCGGGCGCGGGGTTGAGGAGGTTGGAGAGTTGGAGAGCCCCGGGCGCCTGGCCTCCGAGCGGGCGCGCCGAGGGGAGGTACGCTGAGCGCTGGGCGGAGGCGCCACCGCGCACAGGGTTGCGGTAGAAGGTGCCCGGACGAGGCGGGCTAATGGGCTTGGGGTGGCTGGGGTGGCTAGAGCGGGCCTCGTGCTGACGCTCTTGGGTGGGGAGAGGGGCTTCGAGCGTGTTCTGTGTGGAGGGCGACGAGCTGGCCCACTCGGGGTGCTGGTTCGTCTGCGGCTGGCGAGTGTGGTTCGGCTGCGGAGGGGGGTAGATCTGCGCGGGGCCGATGTGGTACGTCCCGCTCGGGTTGAAGTTGGGCTGCGGGACAGGGCCGCGAAGCGGGCGGTCGTAGGCGTGGGTCTCCGTGTTGTTGTCGGTGCTGCGGGCGTGGCTTGTCGTCTGGAGATAGCCGATGGGCACGGCGGCGCTCCGGAGGCCTATGAGGATCATGGCGGCGGCTTCCTCTTCCTGCATGTTGTACGGGTTGGTGGTTGAGAGAGGAGTGAGAAGCAGAGAGAGGAGGTAAACAAGTTGGGTGTGTGGGGTGAGGTGACTGTGGTGGGGTGTTTGGCGGAGGAGTTGGGGAGGACTTGGCGGTGGGATCAGACCTTGGGCTTTATCGAAAACTGGGGAGTGGTGGTGGCCACCTGGAGCAGGGGGAGGGCAGTACACAAGAACCGCTCGCTCTGGGCCTTTAAGCTGGCCGGTGGGAGACGGATCACGGTCGGAGGTGAGGATGGGAGGTGATCAGCTCGAAACGGCGAGAAAGCAGTGTTGACCTCCCAGCGGCTGGGATAACGGGGCGAGAGGTTCGTGTGGTTTGTAGGCGGAACTACTGAGCCTGAGGCTTGGGAGGGAAGGGCTCGGCAGCGGTGGTGGTTGGTGATGAGGTGCGGACAATGGGCCACACCGCCGTGAGCTGATGCGAGCGTGCACTGCACGCACTGGAGCATGTACATCACTGGATCTGTGGGGGACTTGGCTTGCATTTCTCCGCGGTTCTAGGTGTGCTGGAAGACAATGGCCGATGGTATCGGTCGGAAGAGGTGAGTGTGGCGGTGTGGTGAGGTGATGAGGTGATGGGCTCACATGGCCGGACGCCTTTGTTCTCCCGACCGCGGAGAGCATTTCTCGTTTGCCCTGGGAGACTGGAGGACAGAGCGGGGTGTGAGTGACAGTCAGAACTGAGCACCGGCATCCCCGCAGAACAAACAGTCGGTGCGGCTTCAGAAAGTGCACGCTTTAGTCAACACACAGCAGCCCATTCAAAGGGAGGGCACCCCAGGCACGGCTAATGACACAATACATTCCAACTCTGATACTGTAATCTAGGAAGCAGATGGCTTGAAGCAAACGGCGACAACAACAACGGGGGGAAAGGAGGGACAGGGTAGCAAGGCGATGGACGCTGCGAGTTTCACGGCGAGCAAGCCCCTACTAGTGTGAGAGGCGGCTCTTGGAGCGAGAGGAGCGACGTTCGGGAGCAGGGACCGTCTTGGATGGGCGCACTGACTCCTGGGTCGGCAGAGGAGTATGCTCCAGCTCGGGGGTGACGATGGCGGTCGGGGGGCACGTCGGAGAGCGCGACGTGGACAGGCCGGGGATGGAGGGGGAAGCGCTGGGCGACCTGGAGGAGGAGTCCGAAGCCTCTAAAGCGACCGAGCTCGAGTGGCGACGGGAGCGTGCCAGGGACCGCGTGTTTCGAGCACGACCGGATGAGGTCGTCGACGGTCTAGCCACCGACGCAGCGGAAGACGGGTGGCGCGTGCCGTCACCGCGGCCCATCGATGCGTGGAAGTCCGCATACGGAACGCGATACTGTTGCACGGGAGCCACCTTGCTGGACTGGCCCTGTACAGTGTCCTTCAACTTCTTCCAGGGGAACAGCGGGTGGGTAAGGGTGCCTTCACGGAGGCGCCGCGCGATATACTGGATCTCTTTGAGCTTCGGCAGCTCGTGGGTCGCGCTACCCACGATTGCCTTAGCTCGCGCCTCCCGCCGGCCCTTGCGTTCCTCGAACGTCTGCCGCTGAAACACCGTGAGCGTCGTGCGGGCGGCGGACTGGGAGATGGCCACGTGGTCACTCTCTTGCTTGATGACCTTGTCGAAGGCAGCCTCCTCGTCGGGCTTGATGTCACGAGAGATCTGGTCGATATCACACGGTCCCACCCGACCGCTAGGAGGCTGGCGCCTCGCGAGAAGCTCAGTGAGGGTAATGGCGTGGTTCCAGTACGCCTCGAGGTCGGCTGCACCCCAGCCCGTCTCCTCCAACGGCTTGATGAGCTTCGCATGCGAGCACTCGGCCTTGGAGTACCGGCATGGGATACACGCGACCTTCATCCCTCCCTTCCCGCCCTTTCCGCCCTTGCGCTTGACGTCGACCTTGTCGAACACGTCGTGGGAGATCCGACACTGCCAGCCCCCGCGCTGGCATCGAAGGCACTGGCGGTACCATATCACAGGGGCACCGCGGTCGGTGTAGTCGCGCAGCCAGATCTAGCGTCAGCGTTGGTAGTTGGACGAGTAAACTCACGATGTAGAGCGCCTTCCAAAGGTCGCGGTCAGCCCAGTCAAAGAGCTGCTCCTTCTCCTGCTCGCTGAGGCGGTTGTATACCGTAGCCTCCGGAACCAGCGTCTTCCCCCACTCAATGTAGTTACCCCACAACTCCGGGTCCAGGTTCGTAGCCTCGTCGTACAAGTCGTTGCACGGATGGTACAGGAAAACCTTTCCTCGCATGAAGTTGTTGACAAGGAGAGCCTCGTACTCATCCTTGGAGAGCTTGACCTTGCAGCGCGCCTTCATCCACCGGCTCACGGCCTCCTTGTGCGCGGGGGTATCGCGCTTTCCAGGGGGTGCGTACGGACATGGGGGCTTGTCTGCCAACCGCTGGACGACAGGCACCTGAACGGCAGGCACCTGGGCGGTGGGCGCTTGGGTGGGAGGCGCATGGGCGGCTGTAGGAGCGGCGAAGGGACGGCTGCGGCGCTTGGGGGCTGGGAGAGATTCGGGAGCGTCCTTCCGAGAGCGCTTGGGGCGGGGGCTCTCGGAAGCATTTGACGCAGCGCCACCGCTCTGGTTGGTGGCGGGAGCCAACCCCGAGGTAGGGTGCTCCGCGGCCTTGAGGCGGCGGGCCGCCGCTAAAGCGAGGTCGGCGAGATGGGCAGCGGCCTGACGGGCATCGACCTCGTCTACGACGCTCGCGAGGTCCGGGTACTGGGCGCGGTCGAAGTGGTACTCGTTGAGGGGGAGGAGTTGGTTGCCGCTCGCCTTCGAGTAGTACACGACAGCCTGCTCATGATACTCGCGACACGTGTGGTCGGCGCGTGTGAGAGCCCCGTCCGACATGGGCTGAATGTCGTCCAAGGAGGGCGGGATGGCGATGTTGAGGGCCTCGAGGGTGGGAAGGGCCCTGTGGAGCCAGGCATCCGGCATGGTAAAGCGTGCACCGTGTGCCTGGTGGTGGTGGACGTAGCACGAAGTGGAGGTGATGCAGGAGGTATGGAGTCCTGGATGGGGCAAAAATTGGGAGATGAATGGGAAGGGAAAGCGATGACGATGTTCTACAGGCCGGAAAGATGGGCTAGCGGATGGAGGGTGATGGACGGCGAGGTGTGATGAGGTACGCGCGCAGGGGGAGGATGGAGCGGTGCAGGGGGATGGAGAGGTTACGAGGTGGATGGAGCAACGAGGTGGGTGAGTGGTTGACGTGTGGTGTAGGGTGGAGAGAGTCGCGTCTTATGCAGCGCTAGGGCCATCAGTGACTGCCAGCAAGAGGGGCGACTCACTCTTTGACGCGAGCACGGGCGCGATGGAAGGGGAAGGCACTCCTGATGTATGGAGCGAGCAAGCAGCAGTGCAAGCGTGGACGGATGAAGCAGAGGGGGATACTTCGGTGGTGCGAGAGATGATGAAGAGAGCGAGGAAGAAAAGGATGGAGGATGGGGTGATGTGGATGGAGAGAAGATGAACAACTGACTGTACGGTGGCGGAAAGACGACCGGGGACAGTGGAAGGAGTGTTGTGGTGATACCGGGGGGGGGGGGGGGGGGGGGGGGGCGGGGGGGGGGCGGGGGGGGGGGGGGGGGGGGGGGGGGTGAATG
>JAMALN010000597.1:0-11287 GCA_023630115.1 Cutaneotrichosporon sp. PK4640 | reverse complement strand
CCCGGCCCCCCCCCCGCCCGCCGCCGGCGCGCCCCCCCGCCCCCCGCCCGGCCGGGGCCGTGCGGTGCGGGGCGAGAGGGTCAATTTTAGTGTCTGGGTTTTGGTACGTTCGATTTGCCACCCCGGTATAGCCCAAGCACAATAGCCAGCGCTTGAGTCGCACAGGCGATGGTGCAGGCTGCTGGCCGGCCGCTTGCCTTTGGTCGCGCACCTGCCGTGTGTGGTGGCTTTGAAAGGCACAGAGCAGTCGCCCCGTGCGGGGGTGACAGCTGTGCTTCTCGAATCGCTATCAGCGCAGCATCCGAGGCATGGGGCTGAGAAAACGCGCGTACCCGGCGGCACCGGGGCAGCGTGATTGCGGGGTGCAGGGCAGAGGGGGAGAGGGAGCGCTGGGACCACCTCAGGAAGGTGTGTGCGGGCCCGAGCGCTTGGGTCCTCTGCTCCTGCGCCAGTCATCGCATGCAGAGGTGGGATGCCAGCCCTCTCTCGTCGTCGAAAAGTTTTCAACGTAAGACACTTCCAGGCCAGCGGCGTACGCTAGCATTGTGTCAGTGGTGAGTCAGGCTGAGGTGCGAAAACGACACGAAACCAGATCAATTGGGGGGGCGCGGGTTCTTGTTTCACCCACCGTCAGCCCATCCAAATTTGGCGCGACAGAGATTGTGGTTGATCGAGGTTGAGTTGCAGCCTCCGCGCCATGCAATCCAGCTGCACAGACGAGGCACGGGATGGTGGTTAGTGTAATAGTGGAATGTGGTGAGCGGAAGGGCGTGGACAAAGGGGCGCAGAGAGGGGCGTCAATCACACGCTGTGGCGCAACCTCGGGGCGATTGGCGGATTCGGGGCACTCGATGTATGCACACCAGATCCACCGGCGTGTGTGCAAGAGAGCCGTGGGGAGAGCTGCATGGTCGTCGGGGCTGTGTGCAGAGCTCCGCATCAAAACGGAATGGGGGGGTGGCGTGAGATCTGTTGCCTGTTTCGCGGACCCCGTTTGAGGTGTGTTTCTGTATCGCAACCTGCTCACATGATCATTCCCCCTTCGCAGGAAGTCGTGTCGATGCCCCAGGGGCAGAACAGACAGAGTGACAGACAGACAGCGCGACAATCCCTGCCTTGTCATGTACCCCAGTGCCCCACACCTCACACAACGCCACCCCGCACGGACTCGCAGCCGCCTGCAAATTACATTCCTCTTTCCCGTCGTCCAATGACATTCATGCTACACATCGTTACACAGATAGAGAGAGATTGTCCGCCATGGTAGCGCCAGCCGTGACTGGGTTGCTGCCGTTACTGGTACGCTAGAGCCGGAAGTGCTTGAGGACCGAGCCGGTGCTGCGCGCCTTCTGATGGCGGGGGCGGTGGGCGGGCACCCCCGTGTCGGGCACGTTCCAGGTGATCCCGGTGGTCCCGCTCTCGACCTCGGTGTGGTGCTGGGTCAGGTTCGCGGCGAGGACAGGGGTTGGGTTGTTGGTCGACACACGCGCACCGTGCGTTCCGGTGTGGTCGGCGTCTGGGGTGCGTGAGGTCTCTGCGCGGACAGGACCCTGAGTTCCGCGACGGTGGGTCCAAGCGCGCAGGCGTTCGCGGAGCCCCCGCGGCCCACGCTCCTGGAGCACCGGGAGGGGCGGCAGGGGCTTGTTCTGGCTGCTCGTGGGCGGGGTAACCTGCGTCGCGTGCTCCTGGTGGGGCTCCTCAGTGGCGGTGGCGGTGGCGTTGATGGCAGAGGTCGACTGCACGCGGCGGTGGATGGTGCCGCTCCGCGACACCGAGGGAGTTGGGAGCTGCATAGTCGAGACGAGCATGTCGAGGTTGGCTCCGGAACCGCGCTGGTCGATGCGTGCGCGCCAGTCCAGGACGGAGAGGGATGGGATCCAGACCGGTGAGACTGGCACGCTCTGCGCGCGGCGGTGGATCGCTGGCTTAGGCAGGCTGCGGAAGCCCGGGCGAGGAGTCGGCGGCATGGGGATCTGCGCGTCAGCGTGCTCGTGCCGGCGGCTTACGTCGTCGCGCGAGTCGATCTCGCGTGAGTCGATCTCGCCCGACTCGTTGATCATGCCGCGGTTCGCCGCCGAGCTCGCGTTCGACTCGGTGTCGGAGAACACGCCCGGCTCGCCCACGCTCTCGTTGTCTGTGTCGTACATCCGGCCGGCGGCGATAGTGCGACGCAGGGACTCGGTGAGGGATATGTCGCCCTCCTCGTCGCTCTCGAGCGCAGCGGCGGCCTTCTGGGTGTGTTCGCGGTCCCGGCTGAACGGCGGCGGGGCGTCAAGGCAGGCCGACTCGGGCTCGGACGCCTCCTCGATGTCCGAGACCGCCGGCGGGGCGCTGAGGCGCATGCGGGCGTGGCGCGGGCTGCGGCGCTTGATGCGCTCCGGGCTGCTGTCGGGCACGTCGGGGTCGACGAAGCCCCACTCGTCCATCCCGTCCGCGTCGAGGACAGGCGGGGCGGACGGGTCGCGCCCGCGCTGCGAGCCGAACTTGAACGCGTCGAGCTGGGCCTTCTCGCTCTGGCGGATGGGGTCGCCCTCCACGCGTGGGAGGCGGCGGGGCGAGCTTTGCCGGCTGGTGACGCGCGGGCTGGGAGGGCTGGGAGGGCTGGGCTTCTCGGAAGGGTCGCCGTTGGGGTAGTAGATCGGGTTGGAGTAGTCCTCTGGAGTGGGCGACGACTTGGCCCTGTTTGTGCGGGAGGTGCTGCGGGGCGTGATGCGGCTCTCGTCCGCGTGGGGCGACAGGAGGCCGGCGAGCGCGCGGCGCTCCTCCAGCTCGTCCGCGTACTCCTGCGCCGCGGTGCGCTTGTGCTTGGGCCGGCCGTGCCCGATCGGGAGGATAACCTCCTTCGGCGGCGTGACGCGGACCGGGTCCTCTCCAGGCAGGAAAGGTGGGGAGGGGAGGAGCCCGCTGTGGGGTGGGGGAGGGTTGCCGCCCGCGATGCTGGGGCTCGCACGAGGGGTGGAGGAGGGCTTCGGGCTAGGGAGGGCGCGCGCAGGCGAGGTCACGGCACGAAGCGGGCTGGGCAGAGCATGGGCCGGCTCAGACGCCGCACGGGCGTGCCAGCGAGGCTGGGGGCGCGGCGGCGGGCGGAGCGACATAGGGCGGTGCTCGGCGAAGACCGAACCGAGGCGGTTGTGGAAGACCGGTTCGTTGTCGAGGCTGTACTCCTGCTCGGAGGGGGTGGGGTCGGCGGACCAGTCAAGGCTGTCCGCGCTCGCGGCGGGGATGGGGCCTGCGACGATGGACTCGGCGCTCCAGTCGCCGTCGTGGATGCACTCGTGGCCTGGCGACGGGGGCGGGCTGCTGAGGTTGGCGCTGAAGCCGATCTGGGTGTGCTCTGGGGTGGAGTCGAGGATCAGGCCGTTGCGGCCGCTGGCGATGGCGGTCGCGCTCTCCGAGGGCGAGGTGTCGGAGAAGAACGCGCCGCGTTCGCCGTCCGAGACCGGCTCGGTGTCAAAGGTGATGACGGCAATGGTGGTGCCCAGGCGGAGGACGCGCGGGCTCGAAACGCGGCGCGGGCGGGGGGAGGGGTAGATCGAGGCGGCCTGGGCTGCAGCGAGGTCGACCTCGAGTGTGACTTCGTCCCAGGCCTGCGTGAGGAGGGCCTCGAACTCTGCGCCGCTGAGCGGCCCCGAGGCGAAGCCCCCGAGCGCCTCGTTGTGGTCCGCCGCAATCTGACCCTGGACCGACGATGAGGCCCAGCATGGGAGAAGGCTCTCGACGTCAGTCTCGTGAGACGTCGGCGCGGGGCGGCTCTCAGAGACCGTTTCGCTCCAGGGCGGCGCGACGGGGGTCCCGAACGCCTCCTCCCAGTCCGAGGCGCGGAGGTTGTCGGACTCCGCGCCCGGCGCCACCTCCCAGCGTAGGTTCTCTTCCTCCTCGTTCAACGCCGCCTCCCATTCCGAGGCGAGGAGGTTCTCGGCCTCCGCGTTCAACGCCGCCATGTCGCTCTCGGCCTCGTCCTGGTGGGAGCCGTACTGGTACTCCGAGTAGTCGGAGTAGTACCCGTGCGTCTCGTCGCTCTCGGGCACGCGCACGGCGTCGAGCGTCGGCTCGTCGCTGTACTCCGACTCCGATCGGGCGGGCTCCTCCTGCTCCGAGGCCGAGTCCAACGCGTACTCGTCGCCAGTGGACTGGGGCTCAGGGCCGGACACACCGCGGCGCGGGGTGGCCCACTCCTCTGACGTGACGATGGGGCCGAACACGTCCTCCTCGCGGCGGAGGGCGGCGGCCAACGCCGTGCGGCTCAGGTAGTGACCCTTGGTAGGAGAATAGGTCTCCTCGGGCGACGGGGGGATGCCGCGCGGGGCCGGGCACGGCGTGGGCGGCGTGCGGGGTGCCAGGTTGAGGAGCATGTGCACGGCAGCACGGGTGGTGGGGGTAAGGGAGAACTCTGCACCGGGGGTCGGGGCCGCGGGGCGCTTGTAGGGCGATATGGGGCGAAGCTTGGGGCTCGGCGTGGAGCGGGGGAGGAGGACGGACTTGGTCGGCGTGGGCCGGGAGGCGGCCGAGACGGTGGACTTGGGCGTCGACTGCGCGGAGGAGGACTGCGCTGACGCGAGGGGCTTGGGGGTGCGCGACTTGGTGGGCGTCGACTGGACCGAATGGCGCGGGGGGGTCGACTTGGTCGACTTGGCGGGGGTCGACGTGGCGGGGCTCTGGAGCGCGCGGTCGTAGCGCCCGAACGAGTCGTCGGCGTTCGTGTCGAGCGCGGCGAGCACGCGCTTCAGCTCGAGGCTGCGCGCCGCGGCCGCGACGAGGCTGTTCCGGTCGCGCACGGGCGAGTTGGGCGGCGTGGCGGGGCAGCCGGGGCGGTCGAGGCTGGGGGAGATCTTGGGCGAGATGCGCGGAAAGGTGGCGGCGCAGGGCGGCGTCACGGGCGTCGAGGCGATGAGCGTGCGCGCGTCGCCGCGGCCCGTCCAGATGTTGACGATGTCGCGCATCTCGACGAGGAGATGGGGATGAGAGGAGTGGGAAACGGAGACGAGAGGGAGCGGCGGGGGTTATTAGCCCCCAGGAGGTGGGCGGGCGGGTGCGAGAGGTTCTTGTGGATCCTGGTGTTGGGCTGGAGATCCTGGTGTTGGGCTGGACTGGGCGCGCTTGTTTATACCAGCGGGCTGGATCAGATCACGACGCAGAATCAGCGTGATCACGAGCGGGCTGGGCAGCGTGCGGCAGCATGCGGTGGTACAGCAAGCCGTAGCATGTCAGCAGCGGGAGGTGGTGTCAATGGACCTCATCATCAGTACTGCCTGCCACTCTATTGTGTGCGGCCCGACGACAATGGACTTGGGGAGCGGTGCTGAGTGATGGCACCGATGTCAGTTGACCGGCGCTGGCTTGCCGCATGCACCCATCTCCCGTCAGTACCCCGAATGGGAAGTGTGATGGGCCTGAGAGCTCGACCCATGCAGTGCCGTCGACGTGAGTGCAGTTGATGTGAGGGTTGGTTGAGAGCAGAAAGCAAAGACAAAAAGAAAAGAGTTATTAGCGTGAACACTCAGCCGGACAGGCTAGGGCGGGCATTACAGGTATCCTAGGGAAAGTCCTCATGCGTTCCCTAGCCCCGACGCAGCAGTGTGGGCAGGTGACGTCATCCTCATAAATCCGCTGGTTGCGGATTCACTCGGAATCGAACACACACACTGACCCGCAAACTGCCAAGCACCAATAATAAGCGGTCTTGACAGCTTCACTAAAGCTACTGAGTATCACACAAGCTTCCGGGACTGCGTGCCTTATCAACGCGCTGGGCGGAGTTGCCACCGGCCTGAGTTTGCCTCCGTGATGAACCTCATCTCGCACTTGCTCACTTCTCCATTGTAGCTTGGCCCGCCGAAGACGACATCTGCGCAGACGATGGGTTCCCAACGCTACGCATGTACCCTGGTATCTCTCCATTGTGCCAGGCGTGACCGCGACTGCAGCATACCCCCCGGAGGGCGATGGAGCTGCGCGGATCGCGTTCGCCTGTACGAAGCGACGACGGGACATGCTAACCCCAGCCCCGCTCTCTGCAGGCGAGTTCCCATCTCCTTGTCTGAAACTGAAATTACAGCTCCAACGCCCTCAGTAACGATCAAGGCCGGCTCGCCGCAGCTCGAGGGCTGACTCACGCATGCCGATGCGGTCATCCCGAAGCGCCCTCCGGCATACGTCGAGACGGAGGGTAATGACGAGCTCGCAAGCGAGCTCTCCTACTCATGAGCCGCAGGTCTGCCTCACCATATAGGAAGCGCTGAGCTCTGGCTTCCCACCACCGTCACCTCCCACCACCATGCGCCTCTCTCTCCTACTCCTTCTCGGCACCGCCGCCGCCGAACCCCTCTTCCGCGGCCTGCACGTCATCCGCCAAGAGCAGGAAGAGGCCGCTGCCGCCGAAGCTGCTGCCGCCGAGGCGCTCGAGGCGAACGCGACGGCCGCAGACGCTGCCGCCACCGAGGCGAACGCCACCGAGGCCGCCGGCAACGCGACCGCCGCGGGCGGCGACACCGCCGCCAACGAGACCAAGGCGATCGCCGAGGTCGGCCACGAGGCCCTCTTCCTCCAGCCCGACGGTAGCCTCGTGCTCAACGTCAGCGTCGGCACGCCGCCGCAGCACGTGCTCGTCGCGCTGTCGCTCGACGAGATCCCGAGCGACCTGCGCCTCACGAGCCTCGCCGTCCCCGACGCCCCCAGCGTGAACGCCACGGAGCTGGTCGCGCGCGCCGAGGCCGCTGAGGGCGACGGCGGCGACGCTGGTCCCCAGGTGAACAACGTCCCCAGCTTCGACAACCCGAGTTCGGAGGTGGTCGGTGCCGCCGGCCAGGCCGCCAGCGGCGAGGAGGCCGCCCCCGAGGAGGCTGGACCACAGGTGAACAACGTCCCCAGCTTCGACAACCCGAGTTCGTCGGTGGTCGATGCCGCCGGCGAGGCCGCCAGCGGCGAGGAGGCCGCCCCCGAGGAGGCTGGACCACAGGTGAACAACGTCCCCAGTTTCGACAACCCGAGTTCATCGGTGGTCGATGCCAGTGAAGCGGCCGCCGACGCTGGCGATGCCACGGCCGCCCCAGCAGAGGGCAATGCCCCTGACGACACCCCGCCCGGCAACCCCGACGCGAAGAACCCCAGTTCCGAGGTGGTCGAAGCGAGCGAGGAGGCGGCCGACGCCACAGGCCACGTTCTGGCCGCGAGGGAGGACCTCTTCGACCCCGCCGCCAGCACGACCTTCCAGACCAACAACGAGACGTACGGCACCGAGCTGAACAACGGCACCATCGGCGCGGACACCGTCACGGTCGGCACCGTCTCCCTCACGGACCAGCCCTTCAGTGCGTCCCGCGACGACCCCGCTAACCCCAGTGCTGCAGACGAACGACGGCTCGCCCTCGGCCCCGGCCGGCCACCTCTCCCTCGGCCTGCGGGGCGACAGCGCGTCCCTCGGCGGCATCCCGTTCTACCGCGCACTCGCCGCCCACTGGCCCGAGCCCGAGATGGGCCTCTTCGTCGCCCGCGCCCCGGACGCCGCCCCGCCCCTCCAGAACGCGGGCGAACTCACCCTGGGCGGCCTCAACCCCGCCCTCTACGAGGGCGAGATGACGTATCTGCCCGTGCACAAGGACCACTGGGCGCTGGCATTCACGTACCTCGGCCTGGACATCAAGCCGATCATGGTGAACGGGACGTATGCCGACAACAACACGTACAACGCGGCTGAGGGCGTCACCGCCCACCGCCGGGATCTGGGGGCGGGTCCCGCCGCCGCCCTCTGGTTCGGCGAGGGCAGCCTCCTCGCCCCCGACCTCAGCGACGCGCTGCTCGCTGGCATCCCGGGCTCGAGCCGTGTGACAACGGGCAACAGCACGACGTACACCGTCCCGTGCGAGACCAACGCCACCCTCATCTTCACGGTGAGCGGGTACAACTTCACGATGGCGCCGAGCGACTGGATCTACCCCGTTCCCAGCACGGAGGGGGCGTGCGCGGCCTACTTCAAGCCGATCGAGGAGGATGCCCGCGCCAAGTTCGGGTACGGGCCCGACACGCTCGTCGTGTTCGGCCTGAACGCCCTCCGCACGGTGTACACGGCATTCCGCCCTGGGAACGGTACCGAGCCCCCGCAGCTCGGGTTTGCCCCGCTTAGCGAGGCCGCGCGGGGCGTCGTCCCCACCCCTGTCGGGAACGAGAGCGCCCCGATCCCCGGCGCAAGCGAGGGCGTCCTCGTCACCGGTACCGGGGCGGGCGTGGGAGCCTCGGCACCTGCGGGAGGCAAGTCATCCGCTTCGCTTGGTGCTGCGACGAGTGTGGGTGGCGTGCTCTTAGCGGCAGTGCTTGCCGTCGTGGCGATGTGATAGAGAACGCAGGTGTGAGAGTAGGCATTGTAGTTGTCGCGTCAGAAGCCGTGTAGCTGTGAAATGTGAACTCGTGCCCGTTGTTGTGAAGATGTAGGAGGTGTGGGATGGTGAGTGTTGCTACTTTTGCTCCCGCTGCTGCGCAGTCGCCTGGCGCCACACTCGTTCCACACCTTCAACACCTCTCATCTCTTCAGTCGACTCCACTACCATGCGCCCATCCCTACACCCACACTTCTCTTCCCACTCTCTGCAAGCTGCCGTCCCTGGGACGTGGTTCACCCAGGACACATGCCACACGCAATCAACCTGACGAACCAGCCGCCAGCCGCCAGCCACAATGGACGACTGCCCACCTTCCCAAGGCTGAGACCTCAACACCATTCGCGACCCAGCCGTCCTCTCCTACTTTTCTGGTGGCACCACGCGCTGCTCCCAGTGAAAGCATGCCGGAAGCAGGCCGGAGAAACGTTGGTCCCGCCACATGCGGCGATGTGGCACATTCACTTACACGGCGACCAATCCTTTGATGCCAGATGCTCAGCCCCACTTTGCCAAGACCAGGCTAACCTTCACTTCCCTCCCGTGGGGAGCCCGATCCTCTCCGACCACAATCCAAAGGACATCCGCCGTCTTGTTGATGAACAGAGTTTTGAGCGTCGCGGCCGGGTGATGAGGGAGAAACCTGTTCATTGATCAATGAGGTTGCCCACACGCTGCAGGACAGCCTGATGCCTCAGCACCTGTCGCTCCACTGCACTCATGCATTACTTCTCGCTGTCTGGCAGCTAATTTCACTTCAAAAGAGGGTTACACACGAAGCGCTGCTTAGTGCTGGGCCTGCTTGACAGGGTACGACGAGGTCGACGACGCGTCGTCGTGGACGTGGGTGCGCTTCGACTTCTTGGAGAAGCGGTAGCCCATGGCAAAGAGGGCACCGAGAGCAAGGAGGAAGACACCAGCGGTGACACCAGCACCGATGCCACCAGCCTCGGCCGACGAGAGGCCGGACGACGAGATCTCGGCAGTGGCGGCCTGGGCGTCGCCCTACCCGCCCTTCTTCTTGCCGTTCTGGTTGGGGTCGCTCGAGATGGTGAGGTTCATGACCTCGTCCGACTGAGTCAGGCGAATGTCACCGACGTTGTTGCACCCGTAGTCGGCGGGCTGGGTCCACGAGTCGGTGAGCTTGACGTCGGCGCAGAGGTACTGCCAGCGCTTGTCGGTGCCGCGGCGGGGCGGGCCGTCGGCCTGGTACATGACCATGATGGTGGCGTCGTCGCCGGCCTTGAAGCCGAGCGAAGCAAAGTCAGGGCCCTTGGCGCAGACGTGGCCGGCCTCGGCGTCGACGACGGTGGGCTCGCCGTACGTCTTGAACTCGTGCGGCTGGGCGGTCACGTCCTTGGTCCAGAGGAAGTTGATGTTGTCGACGGCGGCGGCCTGCGAGAGCGAGATCTGGCCGCCGGTGAGGGGGTAGGCGGCGCGCTCGCCGAGCGACGAGCCCGAGCAGGCACCGCGGAAGGTGGAGGCGCCGTCGGTGTCGGCGCGCATGGGCGGGAAGATGACGGTGACGGTCGGGCGGTTCTGTTATCAGATAAGCGCTGGTGGGAGGCTCACGCTCTGGCGCTCGCCGATAACGGCGGCGGAGGCGGCGGTCGCGAGGAGGAGGGCCTTGGCCAGCATGGTGAGTGGCAGTCGGAGCTGGGATGGATGGGAAGAGCGCCCACCGCCCCACCTTTTATGCCACAGCAGCTACATCACTCTGCACATCACGACCCGTTCCATTCGACCGCAACTCGGCCTGCGAGGCCCGAAAGGCACTTCGGCGTTGGCGCTGCGGGCGCAGATGCACAGCGTATAGCCTCGGAGCACTAGCGTGCGGTCTCACCTCCTCCTAGTGCTAGTGCCACTCGGGTAAGTTGGCCCAGAGAGTCTTGGCCGGTGAGGCATTATCGCAAGGCACGGCTCGGCCGACAGTGGTGAGCGCTCAACGTCCTCTAGCCTCTGCATCATAGCTTGCGTACCCGCCACCACTGGGCCCCTGCAAAGGCAATGTAGAGGCACTTTGTATCTCGGCGACGTCGTCCGTCCGCGCTCGTGTCCACTCCGTCAGTGGACGGCGTGCGAACGTGCGTCGACCGGAAATGACCGATGGTCTTAGCTGCCGAAAGGTTCGGGCCTGGATGCGCTTGGCGCGGATGTCATGCTCTGCGTTCCTCATGGTGCACCCATCCCTCCGATCCTCCGTTCGGGCACCTCGGGAACCAAGCGCATCCAATCCCGTGCGGGGGCCAAGGTATGAGTCAGGAGAGTGCCCGGTGAAACGGAGGGAGTGTGGAGCAGGCTCCGCGCACCTGACCGACATCACACGAGTGATCGTCTCCAAGAGGCCGTCATGAGCGCTGAGCCGGCATACTGGCCGGCGATCTCAGTGCTCCGACAGAGACGGGTACCTGCTCGCTACCCTCGGGATCAGCCTCAATCCCGGACATGACATCTCCGTCTCGCTCCAACTTGACACCTCCGTCCAGCTTCAGCATGACATCTCCAGCCCTCACCAGCGTGACACGGCTTCGGCGTGCCTCGCAGAACGCACAACGCGTCGTTAGTCCCAAGGTACCTCTACAGAACGCGTAACAGATGCTCCAATTGGGCAACAGTTATAAAGCTTCCAGATACATGGACTACGCGACAACCTATATGTCCTTTTAGAGGGCGGCGACAACGGCGGCGACGACGGCGGCGCCGAGGACGGGCACGCCAACGATAGTAGCGGCCGAGGTGGGGGAGGCAGCGGGGGTCGAGGCAGACGCGCCGGCGGCGGCCGAGGTGCCGCTGGGCGGCGGGTTGGCAGGGCCAGCGCCGCCGCCGGTGGTCGAGTTGCCAGTCGAGTTGCCGGCGGCGTGGGGGTTGGTCGTGTTCGACGAGTAGGTGCCCTCGGGGCACGAGGCGCCGCGGTAGAC